>VWZY01002767.1:39657-56465 GCA_013399075.1 Chloroceryle aenea | reverse complement strand
CTGACACAACGTGCCCCTGTCACAAGCAAAGAGCCGCTGGCAGGAGCCCAGGGGGGAAGCAAGAACGTGTTACTGAAGAGCAGGCACGGGTTTCTCCCATGCCCAGAGCTAGCCTTGCATGATTTGTGGAGACTAATTAACCTCAGACTTGCAGCATTAATATTTGGAGGGTGCTTAGTCACATCTCCTACAAATGCCGTCTCGCCCAGGAGCCGGCAAGTGGAGCTGAGCGTGCCAGAGCCTTTTCAGCCTAAAGAGCCAATCCTTGGAGTTTGACACTCGCTCAGTGATGGATTTGCTCCGAAGGAAAATGCCCCTTCGGCGACCATTAAGCAGACACATTGTTTAGATTTGTGCTGAGGTGTTTTTACATCTCATCTGAGGCTTTCAGTGAAATGAGGCCGGTGGACTCCACGCAGCTCCCAGGAAGGGAAGGGCAATTATCTGTAGGGATAAACCAGGATGCTGACACAGAGAGGAGCTGCCCAGTTCAAACCACTGCAGACCAGTGGAGACTTAAGCAATCTTCTTCCAGCAGGCAGGTGAGCAGGGCAGGAGTCACAGCCCAGCTGGTGGCTCCCCGTGCTGTGTGCCGTGCACGGGATGGGGTGAGCTGCAATTCATCAACAAAAATCAGGAGCAGGAAATGCTGCTGATGGGGAGAGAGAATGAATTAATTTTTGCCTGGAAATTCCATCACGTGCGTGTTCGGAGATGGTTTTCCCCCGAATGCCACGCTGGGAGTGGAGATTAATGAATTTTGGTTCGTAGAACTGTTCCATGGTGGAAACACAAGTTTCTGAGCTCTGAGGTATTTTGCAAAATTATGGTGATTTTGCCCAATTTTGTTTATTGGAGAAAACAACAAAAAAAAACCCACCATGTGAAAACATTTCATATGGCCAGTTTTGACATGTTCAGAATGAAATGTTTTGATTTTTTGGGTCTGAAACATTCTCCAGTTTTAAAACTCCCTTTCATTTAATTTGGAAAAATCCAAAAGCTTGATTGAAGAGAAATATTCTGATACTGTCAAACGAAATGTTGACTCCAAACCCTTTAAAAATCAATTTGACAATAATTTGGAAAACCTTTATCTTTGTTCCAGGCTTGAATAACATTAAAAACAAACAAACAAATGCAGTTTGCAAATGAACTAAACGGAATCTCTTTTCCATGCAACTTCTTCTTGCAAAAAAACCCCAATTTGTTTTCTAGGTTTTCAAAAAAGGCCCCAAACCTCTTCTTAAATCTGAGGAACAACCTGGCCTTTATGAAGGCATCTTACAACATAAAAGCTTTGAAACTGATGGTGTGGATAACTAACAAACCAGAAGCCACCAGGATGCTGCTGCCCGACCTGAGACAGCTCTCGGCTCCCTAAGCAGGGAGATGGAAGTTTGCAGCAGAAACATCACCTTTGGACGTGGCCAACAGAGGCAAGCACTCAGCTCCCTCTCTGTGCCAGAGGTCCATGTATTTAAAAGAGTGGTGGCAAATTTGGAAATCACCAGAAAATAACTGAAGGGATGGTCTGAGGTGCTGGAAACCTGTTGCACAATGCAAAAGGAAAGTGCAAGGTACTGACATCACTGGTAAAGCCAAGATAGCGTTGTATCTGACTTGTCTGAGTTTAGAAGTGCCTTTGAGAAGAGGAGATACCGAAAAGCCAGCTGGCTAGCAGACAAAGGCAGACTATCAGCTAGAAGCTGGAAGGTACAGCCAGACAAACTGGGAGAGGGAGCTGAGTGCCAGTGTTAACAGTCAGAGATAAACCCCTCCAACAGCTTGCTCTGGCACGTGGTGGGGTATCCATCACTCAGAGCTGTTCATTCTCTTGGATCTCTTGTTGCAGGATCTGCTGCAATCAAACAGAAACCCTGGGCTCGAGAGGGGTGAAGTTCCCCCTCCTGGACAGAGAATCAAACCACGCTGTCTTTGCAGCTTTTCTTGGCCTAATCTTTGGAAAGAAGAGGCCAGGAAGACTGGAGCACAGGCCCACCACATAACCTGTGGAGGAGCAGGTCTCTTCCCTGTCCAGCTTCCCAGCAGCCTCAAAGGGGAACTGCAGAGAAAAGTGAGTCATGTGCCATCTCTGGTTCTTTCCCAGCCCCCATGAGACTATGCTAGCCAAAATCTTCTTCTCAGGGAAGGGAAGACCATGCAGAAGAGACCCCAGCTCTGACCAGCCTGTCTCCAGCACAGCCCTGCACACCGGCTGTGATGAGGAGCTCAAGGCTGCACCAGGCATCCTTTGTGCATCAGCTCTGCCTGTCACCAGCACGTGACTGGGCTGATGGTTCACAGACCCCCATCAGTACAGGTGCTCCAGTCAGGCCACCTGCACGCCCAGTTAGGGCAAAGAAAGAGGGTGAAAATGGGGAAAAGAATGAGAGAGGGAGGATTGCTCTGGGGGGTAAGGCAAGTGACTGGGAAAAGAGATGAAGAGACCCAGGGTACTTCCACATCCTCACCCAGAAGCTCTGGGTGGGCCCATTCCTGGCCCTTCTCAGCCTTCTCATCCCAAGTGATTCCCCCATTGGTACCCCAGAATAAACCACTCCCTTGAGCAATGAATGCATCAGTCTACTGCTGGGTGTCTTGTCCCATGCCCTTTGCAGGCCCACTCATGAGCCAGACAGGTCCCTGCAAGCAGATGTATGGGACAGGACTGATTTTACCTGTCTTGGAGCAAACCTGCTCTCCTGCACCTGCTGAGAAGCCTTCTTGGTGGTACCAGAGAGACCTGCTTGCTCCTGCTGCAGTGGTGCAAGTGAGGAGCATCCCTCAGGCTTCTGCTGTGCACTGTGGCCCCGAGGTGCACCATGGCACCTCCCACTGTTGCCATCCTCTGCTGCTCTCAGATATGATGTCTGCAGAGGAAAGCCCCAGATCACACCTCCACTCCACTGGACCTGATGCCAGTGGTGCAGAAACAGTGCTGCTGTTTGTGCTCTGGGTCTCCAGCTCACTCCCAGAGCTGGAATCGGTGTTTGTAGAGGAAAGAAAAGTCCAAACCCCCATCCCTGCAGCTTCCTTCTTTATGAGAGCAGCACTGGGCAAACCAGAGGGAAGGGGAGGGTAGTCCCTTCCCAGTCACAATACAGCAGCCAGGAGGCAGGCTGCTCTTGCACACTTCAGCACCTGCCCTGTCCTCAGAGCCTCAAGGGTGTAGAAGAAAATCTGCTGCTGACCCAGCAAGTCAAAGAAGAGTTTCTGGAGACACATCCTTTCCATCCCACTTCATCCACCCTGCAAGTGCTTCGGCTCCAGCAGGGTTTTCTTGCTCAATTCCCTTCACTTGCAGGAGTCAAGTGATCTCTCACATGTGTGGTGGGAATTGAACAGACTGGAGAGGGCGAAGCTTTCTGGTCCCCCATGATATAAATGTCCAGCCACCTCAGGACAGCATCCCTGTGCCAAGTGAAAACATAAAGCACTGGGTCCTGCAGTCCACTCCTACCTGTTCTGACTTGTTCTGAGGCTGTGGGCAAGGCAGTCTGGATCTGTTTCACAACCTTTTGGTGAAAATATTTCTTTAATCTTCTCATCCTGCTCTTTTGGGCTGTGATCTTTCTTCCTCTCCAAGGACACCAGACTATGGACCATGTGGGTGTTCTGCTGGTGTCAGAGACTGACACCATCAGGAGTCTGTACGCTTGCTCTGGCACCAGTCTAAGATGAAAATCCTGCCCTTCCCCGAGTCAAACACACAGCACAGATGTCCATCCCTCACTGCACCACCCCTGCCATTGAATAACCTCTGCAGAAAATCATGTTCTCGTGCACTTGCACCGTGGGTCAGGGGTTTGCACCCTGCAGGTTTGAATTGCTGGTGGTGACCCAGCATGTCACTTCAATCCCCCAACTGGGTGCAAGGAAAAGTGATAGTCACTATTTCATCTGCTCCCTCCCTTGACCTCTAGCTCCATGAACTTCCCTCTTCTTGACTCCAGCACTCAAGAGTTTAGCAGGAGGCTTTCTTTGGATCATTTGTCCATGCAGCTGCACCTTGGGAAGTCTCAGAGGCCCAAACTCAGGCAGAAATCTGGGGGCTCATGTCCAGCCAAGCTAGTCGGAGCCTCAGGAGATGTGCATAGAGACAAACACTGCCCCTCTGCCAGTGCCAGAGCCCTGACCCAACCTGGATGGATCAAAGGTGGAGAGAGGTGGTCCAACCTGGATACTGGGAACTCTGTGTCCCTTTGAGGAAAACGTGGAATTTTGCTCCCATATCCCTCCTGAAGCTGACCTGGTTTAGCTGTGCCAAATGCCACCACAGATGGCATCTTAGCATCAGTGTTCTTCCGTGCAGCAATACCTGCAGCTGAGGACTGGAGATACTGAGTTATCCTGGGAGTGGAGACAAGGGCCAGCTGTGAAGGACTGCAGGAAGATTTCATAATCTCAAGTGACTGGTGACAAAAGGGCAGATAAAATTCAATGTAGAGAAATGGAAGCTAACCTACATGGGAAAATACAGTCCTAACTTTATGAATTCAATAAAGCAGCGTGAGCTGCCTGTCATTGCTAGAGAACAAGATTTTGGTGTTATAATACATGCATCTTTGAAAATGTCATCTCTGTGCTTGGCAGTGGTTAGAAAAAGCAAATCAAATGTTAGGAATTATTAGGAAAGGAATAAAGACCAGCAGTATAAAGACCAGAAGCTGTCAGTCTATCTCCTTGTAAATCCCAAGCGGGCTCTACCTTCAAGCCTGGGCAGTTCTGGGCCTGTCTCTGGAGAGATGTGACAGGGAGTGTGACAGGAGCTGGTAAAATCATGCTTGGCCCTGAGAGGGTACTGGCTCTTCTCTCTCCAGCACAAGGACCAGGAGGCTTCTGACAGAGCTGAGGGACACCATGTTCATGTTAACCATGAGTGTGCAACTCCACGGGCACATTCACGAGAGGAAAATCCATCAAGAGATGTTTGAATCAAAGGTACCTTCAGATTTGGAGCCTTTATGCTGGACATCAAGAGAGGATCTCACCATGTTCCTACATACTACCCTTAGCACCTGCTGTTGCTCTAGGAGTAAAGAAACTGGTTGTCCTGGCCTCGAGGAGTTGACAGTCTGAATCAACAGGACAGGTGCTTGAAGAGAGCAAGGAAGGGAAATTCAAGTCAGTGCCCTCACAAAGAGAAAAATAACAATGGGACCTTAACCAGAGGCCACAGAGGATTGTCATGCAGAGGACTGCCAGTCTGTGCTGTTTTCTGCCTTCCCCTTCTAGGAGGGTTTGTGGTGGCTTGAGCTGCAATGCTGAAGGCACCACCACACTCCCCTCCCTCCCTGTCCACCGTGGGCTGTAGCTGGGCTCTGCGCAGCAGTGGTGCTGACAACAGGAGATTCCCACCACCGTGGGGCATCCGTCGCTGCCAAGGGCAGCTGTGGAGCCTGGCATATCCCTCATGGAAGGCTGCAGACTGTGGGACCTCCAGGACGCTCAGCAATCTCTCTTGCTTGCAGTAAGCAGCTCTGCGTGCATCAGCTCCATGCTTTCTCTTTCCCACAGCTCCCCACTCAGCCCCACAGCTCCAGTCTGTACCCAAAAGGGATTTTGAGTGCAAAAAACCTCTTTGGGTATTTTTTTTTTTTTAAACAACATTTTCTTTCCAGTCACCTTTCTTTATTCCAAAGTACTTAAACACCCCTCTTTCAAAATCCCTATTACCCTGACTCAGAGGCTCAGCTTTAAGTAGTGCTTTGAATTAAGGTTCTCAGCTATGCATTCAATTGCAGTTTAAGAGGGGTAGTTAATGCATGTTACATAAATAGCTATTATTAAATACGTTCACTGAAGATTAACAACTGTTGTGCGTAATGGATACGTGTCTAACTACTATGATATATACTGAATTTCCCTATTATATAGCTGCTGGATGTGTGTCTGCTAGGATGGAGCAAAAATTCACAGTGAATAATTTAGTAGATGAATTTAGCCTCTCTTTCTGTCTGCGAAACCGCATGGCACCCTGCAACGTATTCATCACTCCGCTCTGAGGCTGCCGCTCGCTCTCGCGCGGGCTCAGCCACGCTCACTGGGAACCGGGGGACTCCAGGGATGATTCCAGGGATGGTTCCCAGGGGGGTGGGATGAGGACTGGAGGTGACTGCAATGTGCTGCCCGGGGGTGCTGTGGCTGGCACTGCTTTACGAGATCAGTGCTGGCTGGGCAGCAGGAGCCCTGCTCTGAGCTCTGCAGCCCTGAGCACCCTGCAGCACCCTCACTCTCTGAGCCACTGTGCCCAGAGACGCTGCTGGGCAGCACCAAGGAGCTGCTGGCTGCAGGCACTTGGCTTCTCTTTTGCTGATCCTGCTCCTAGAGTTGGGGAGATAGAAGAAATTTGTCCTATCAGGGTCTCTTCTGGTTCTTAAAGATAATTTCCTCTTGGTACCCGGGTCCCTTTTTCTGTTTCTAAACAAGACGGCTGGCAGGACATTTGCTTGGGCAAAGATGAACACCAGTGGGGGAAGATGAAGTCCACGGTGGTAAACACAGGGCTTGCCTAGGGAATTGCTCTCTCTAGGCATGTCTACATGGAGAATGTGATGGAAGTGATCTTCCCTGAAGATTCACTGGAATATATCTCTGGGTGGTTGCTCTTGAGCTCAAGGCTGGACAGCAGAAGGTGCAGAGGTACCTGTCAGTGGCTAGCTGTGTTGACACATGACGTCCTGCACACCTTGCTGCTGATGCCAGAAGAACTCCTCTCCTGCAGGGAAGGAAGCAGTACCTGCCACAAGACTTTGCAGTGCATCCAGGTGAGCCAGCCTCTTTCTCCAGTGTCTGATGGACAACATTGTCCGCATGGGTGTGAACACAAAGCACCGCTGACAGCAGACAGGCCACGGGCAGATGTTCTTCAGAGATACAAGGAACCTGCTGCTGCTGTGACCAGCTCACAGGCCTTGCTCACTTTGCACAGTGTCCCCATCACACCAGACAGGGATGATTCAGAGAATCAGCTTTACCCTAGACAGGTCCAGATGCATCAGATCCACAGCAGACAGGTGGGAGGAACAACCGGCACCACTTCAGGGGAAAGGCAACTTTCCCTCCACGTATGGCAACTGCAGACAGCCAGGTCTGCCTGATAAGCTCCTCATCCACAGCAGCAGGTGCTGCGGGGCCCTCCTGGGCTGGTTTATCAGAGAAATCAGCTCCTTTCCTTGCTCAGCACATCCTTGCATTATTGCTCCCTCTTGATGCTGTGTAGTTTTTCCCTTTCCTGCACTTCCCAGCTCACTTAGTCTCATCTAAAGCTTATCAAAAAGGTGGCAGGGGGGTAGGCAGGTTGGGAAGTTGTCTGATGCCTTCTAAAGGCATCTCATAGAGATGCCACAGCTCCTTACTGGGAACATAATGTGCCCACAAGGTCCTTGTTGTTTCTTCCAGGAGGTGTAGGGGAAATAAAGTACCCTTCCCCAGCCCAGTTCCCAAAATAAAACAAAAACAGGGAAAAAAAGGATTTAGGATGAAAATAACTAGCTGAGGCATGTCCTCTGTGCTAGGAAGATCAAGTGCTAATGATGGTTCTGGCACGTTGGTGACAGTTTTGTCTGTTGTATGTATATATATTTTAACTGTGAGACCACATGGGAGGCTCTTTATGCAGTCGAAGTGCCTTTGACAGCCGCTGAGAACACATTGGCTCCTTTCTGCTGGCAAAAGACTCATCCCATTAAAGGCTGTCGATAAAGGGAAGGGAAATGACAAGGGTGCTTGGGAGGGAGCGAGGCAGCAGGAGGAGACAGGAGCTGCCACCACCAATGTCATTACCAAGAATGAGAAGGAGCTTTTGCATAAAGGCACCATGTGTTTTCATTAGCGGTGGCGGGGAATGTGCTGTTCTGAAGAGAGCATTTATACCATCGAAGGGAAAACAGATACCCTGCGACTGTCACATGAGCACCCATGGTGCTGACGGCTTCAGCATGTGAGCATCCTTCACGTCCTGCCTTCATCAGTTGCTGCCACCTCAGTGCTACCCCAAGCCAGCAAGCCCCACATCCCACTGGAGAGCTGGGAGTGTGGCCACGTGGCCTCTGGAGCCAGTGAGTCTGCCCAGCTGGGGATGGGGATGGGATGGCAGTGCTGGGTTAATAGCTGGGCTTGATGATCTTAAAGGTCTCTTCCAACCAAAATGCTTCCATGGTTTTCTAAGCGCCCAAGTATGGAAGAGTGTTGGTGTGCGTGCAGATGCAGCACCTGTGGTGAGAACCACTCTCCATGTGGATGTGTGGAGCTTCTGGGTGTATCCCAGAGTGTGAGGAGACAGCCAAGGGACAGTGCTTCTGTGTGCTGCCACCTGCACAGGTGCTGCTTCCTAACTCTCCTCTGGGAACTCTCTTCTTGCAGGCCAATTTCCAGCTGCTTTGCATGTCATAGAATGGTTTGGATTGGAAGGGACCTTTAAAGGTCAGCTTGTTCAAGCCCCCTGCAGTGAGCAGGGACATTTTAATGTCACTCTACTATGGTAGAAAGAAGTCTGTATGCGCTGGTGAGGCTCAAGTTATCCCAGCCAGTCACTCCCTGTCAGGCTGTGTCCTGATTTGATGGTATGGAGACGTTCCTCTTGGGTAAAAAGTGCAGTAGAAGTCACTGAGCCCTTTCCTCTCAACGACAGGAGATGGTGTGAAAGGTTAGGGCCTTCTTGAGTCATAGCAAGAGCTGCTACTCAGCAATCACACAACTTGAAGGAAAATCTGATGTAGCTCAGGCCATGACAAGCAACACCCAGGCGTAAGCAGATCCATGAGGAGATCCATCTGCTCAGGAGATCTTCTTGAGGCATGACCTGGGAGGAGGTACCTGTGACTAGGTGAGAGGAGCTGAGAACTGTGCTGTACCCAAGTATACCTGCAGTGCTGAGGCAGACTTGGGTTCTTGGCTGATCTTTGTCTTTCTTCAGTGCATCCCATGCACCTTTGCTTGTGTCTTAACTTTGCTTCTAGTCTACACTTGTCCATGCCATGTCTGCAGCAAAAGAGTTGAATTATTCTTACTAGAAACATCTGGTGTTAACATTCCACACTCAGCTGCTGTCCAGAGCTGATCCAGAGCTGCTGGGTCCCACTCTTGGAGCTCCTGCTCCAGCTGCTCCTGTTGCACTTCCCAATAACTTCTGAAAGCATGAAGCAAGGGATCCATCAATGAGTCCACAAATCCCAGTCCAAGTGGACAGAGCAGGATGGAGAACTGGTGCTGGGGGATTTTGAGGAGTCAGATGGGAGGTTGGGATACAGCATCCTACCCACCCAGCCATGGGCATGCTTAAGGTGCTTTTAGAGATCATAGACTGTGCATTCTGCCAGGAGGGTCCCTGGCATCTGCAAAGGGGTTTTCTTCATCGATGTAGTGATCTCACTGCAATGAGAGCAACACTTTGCTTTGCATCTTTGAGCTCGCTTGGTACCATCAGACCCTGCTGGTGCCCCCATGGCCCTGTTAGATACTCAGGACCACAAGCAGGAGCAGATCTCTCCCTGTGCACTGACTCCATCCTAGAATGGTGCAGATTACCCACTGGAAACATAGAATTAGCAGTGATTGAGTCATTAAAACTCCTCACCTCCTCATGTCCAAAGGCTCAAGAAGGCCCTCAGGAAACTGTCATTCTGCTGGGCAGGTTCTCCATACAAAGGTACATGGACCTGGCACCTTCTGTCATTCTGCTTAGCACGAGGTTGGTGCATGCAGATAAGCCCACATCCCTCCCAACACAAAGCCAAAGCCAGCCTCACAGCCAGGAGCTAAGTCTCTGCTCTCCCAAAGCTTTGTAAAGTTTAAATTCCAGTTGCTTCTATGACTACCTAGTTATCCATACCCTGGAACTGGTCCCACATTGCCTGATGCTTTTTCCTGTTGAGTAAGTCTTGTACATGATGCATGAGACTCTAACCACAGCTTGTTTGGATCTGGAAATGCTGAGTTTCCTACAGTGTAGGTGGCTCCTCATTGCTTTGCTGTGACTGCATCTACAAAACCAGAATGTGATGATCCATATGAGATATCCTAATGCCTCATACCACACTCAACATCATCATTACAGGGCAGCAGGAGCACACAGAGCATGAGTGACTTGCGTGGCAGCAGCAAGTGGATCTAAGCCACAGCCATGCAAAGAACTGCATCACCCAGACCTCTGGATGACATCCCTGAGCCAGGCTTTATCATGTTGTGAGGTCTTTTGTCACTAGTCACTGATGGGATGAGTTAATCGTGGGATATTGCTAATGCCCACTGACCATTTTAAGCCTTCAGGCACAGTGATACATCTGCTCAGGCAGATTAGTGCCCAGGGTCCTGAAAAGTCTTAAAGGACTTGTATGATCATCATCAGACCTCTTCTCCCCCTGGTTTTTAGCTCCCACACCCTCGCGAATCACCTGGATGGACCTTGGCAGAAGGACTGTTTGGGCACGTGGGGGCTGTGCNCAGGGGGAGAGCTGGGGGCTGTCCCAGGCCACCCCCAGCAGCTTGTGCTTTGACCTCTGCTCCAGGGCACAGTCTGCGAAGTACAAGACCCAGAGTGCCCTTGTGACAGGACTGATGGAGAAAGGGCTGAGCGGGCACACACGCCCCTGCCCCACACAGAGCCCCCACACCCCATTGCTCCTTGTCCAAGAGCAAGAAATTCGGTCCCCAGTCCTCAGGGGCACCCAGCACGGAGCCTGTGGTCCCCCCACCCTGCAGCACGGGGCCAGCAGAAATCCCCCCACACCCACCCGGGAGCCAGGGCGGGGGTCGTGCAGCCCTGACAGGAGCAGAAATNGACTTCAGAACCAGATTCCCAAAGAGGCTCAGCCCAGCCTTGCCATGGGGTCCTGAGCAGCAGCACCAATTTGCACCTCCTGTGGAGGTGGCTTCCTAATTTCGGAGGTCCCTTGGGAACTGCGAGTTGCCTGCTCCAAACCTTTATGGCAGCCCCTCCTCCACCCCCATCAGCTGCAATTTCCAAAGCCAGCCAGCTGATTAGAGGAGGCAAATGAATTCTTTCATTAGGAGAAGCATTGTTATAATTAGGCTAGAAATTTGGGACTGATGCCTTTTAGAAAAGGCAAAGAAAGAAATGCCACCCCTGTCTGATACTCTTTGAAGGCCTTGATATTAAAAAAAAAAAAGTAATGTCTGTATATTTAGTTGTTGGGGTTTTTTTGTGTATTTACTGGCCATGCTGAGCTACTGCAGTTTGTTAATCTAAGTAAAAATCATCATTATCATAATTCATTGCAAAAAAATTCAAGAGGTCACAGAGATATTTTGGGAGATGTTGGTGAATCAAAACAAATTGCATTTCCAGCAGCTGGCATTTCCAGCTCCTGCACGGTACCGAGCGATAGGCTGGGGGAAGAAATAAATAGAGAGGCAGAAAGATAAATCGAGAGCCCCAGATAGACGGGTTTATGTAGCATTTTCATGTATCATTGTTGGGTGACATGGTGTGAGTTATCTCTGTAATTACAGCCCTCCTGCTCCCCGCAGCTTGGCTCCCAGGACCTGGGGAGAGCCCTGCCAGGAGCTGCCTGTCCCTGCTGGGGAGGGAGGCAGAGGGAGCAGCCTCACACCAGGCTGGAGGCTCCCACTCAGCTCTTGGGATGGCTGGGTGGGACTGCCCCTGTGCTCTGGATTGCAGGCATGGCAGCACAGATCACGGCAGCATCCAGCTGCCACGTCTGGTTCTCTTCTTGCCTCCCACTGGAAGCACATCAGGAATATCCTGGCTCAGTGTGTGGAACTAGTTGGCATGTCCAGGGGTGTGTGTGCAGCTATATGGGGAGTGAAGGTTTTTTGGATGGTGGAATTCCTTGAAGCAGTTTTTTCCCAAGGGTTACAGGAGCTGCAGGGTCATACAGGCTCCTCTCAGTCTGGTGCAAACCCTCAGATGGGATCAGAACAGCAAGAATTAAACCTCTAAACCAGTTATACAGCAGTACCTGTGAATTTGTGGCAGGAACTACTCGGAGATGTGGGGTTGAGGAATGAATATCTTACTTTATTTGTGCACAGTGATGCAGCCAGCACATGCTGTGAAGATGAGTTCTGCCATGGGCAAAGGCAAACTGGGTGACAAGCAACATGGATGGAGTTTGCACAGAAACAACTGCATCTTGCCCCAGCTTTGACTAGGTGAGAAGGAAATCATGGCTTTGAAAACCAGAGGAACTGCTGCAATCATAGAGGCTTCTGTCCCTCTGCTCTCAGGCTCTTCTGTCCCTGCTCTGAGGCAGGGACTTCACAGGGAGACTGTTTCTCTCTCTTCAGAACCTAGGAACTGATTTCTGCCAGGGCATTCGAAAATGAGTTTTCTACCCTCCTTCAAGACAGAAGCAGAGTCAGGCTGCTGCTGAAACCTTCCCCCTGCTCTAGGGCACCTCACACGCCTGCACAAGCTGGTGCAGCTGCTGTTAAAGTGGTTCACTTCAGTGTTTGGGTTGATGAGTCGTACCAAGGACACCCGATAATTTCTGATTATTCTTGGTGCTGAGCAGCATATTATTGCTTATGGGGGCATCATCACTGGGACCCTGGGGATGTTCTGACAGATAAGATTTAATGAATCTGACTGACTCACTCTCGCCCGTACGTGAAAGAGGCAACGATGAACTTTCTGCACTCTGTACACTTCAGCTCCATGGTTCCTCTGTCCAGGAAACATGGTCAGAGTGACTGGCCACAAACTCTGTCTTCTAGAGAAGTGTTACAGCACTTTCCATGCTTTTTAATTTGGCCTGTCTGGGAGACAAGAAAAGACATCTTCCTTTTCCCTTTCCTTTCCTTTCCTTTCCTTTCCTTTCCTTTCCTTTCCTTTCCTTTCCTTTCCTTTCCTTTCCTTTCCTTTCTTTCCTTTCCTTTCTCTTCATTCCTGGCAAACTGATGTTGTCAGGTCCATCACAGACACTTCCTGAAGGGAAGGGCACTTGGAGACATGCAGACCCTGGGCCATGCTCCATCTCCCTCCATGGGACAGGGCAGTGTGGCCAGGAAGAAGGAATGCAGGCAGATGCCAACAACTTGGACCATCCATAACCGTTATGCTCCTATAAATAGGTGAAGAGAAATACCCAGAAGTCAGGAGGGAGTAATAGAAGTGACACAGCAGCAGTCCCTGGGGCTAAGATTAACCTTCATTGCTCTGAAATAAGCAGTCCTATGTCCTAAAACCCAGAGTATCAGGATCTGTTTGGTCTCCAGCTGTGCACCGCACAGCTGCACACGTCACCGCCAGTAGCATCCTTGGGAACTCATCCCTTAGAGCTTCCCAAGGATTTGCATCCATAAAACAAAGAGGAGAGTTTCTGTCCTGCTCCTGGGCTCTGCAAAGCTAATGGGATGTTTTTACCATCTGAACTGCTAAGACATTCCCAGGATTTCTGTGGGGATGGAGAGGGACCAGACCTGCTTCCTGAGAAGGTGCCAGTTACAGCTCTTTTGCAGGCTGTGAAGCCAAGCAGCGAGCCTGCTTGGCGTGAAGTGATGGAGATCTCTCCCATAGCTCAGCAGTCACCCACTTCCCAGGCAAGGCCAGAGAAGTCTTCCTGGCTCTGAGCAAGCCTCCAAACCCCTGAACCTTGGCTGGTCCCTCAGCACGAATGTTGCATAAATATCTCATGCGATGTGGTGTCACATTCTCCATCCTGTCTGCTTTTTGTCTCAGGCTGGCAGGGCAGCCAGTGGAGACTACCCACACCACTCTGCCTCTTTGCCCTCTGCCCCCTGCCCCTGCACGCTTCCTGCTGGGGGTGAAACACCTACTCCTCTGTACTGGAGACCCCTCTGCCCACCCAACTCTGCTGCAAATCCAAAGCCTCCACAGCTGCTCCCAAGGACAGGAAGGCAGAGCGTTCCCAGCTCCTGTGGCTGTCACCATGCCAAGCCCCCAGCCAGCAGCCGTTTGGAGGAGGAGCTGCCATCTCAGTCAGCAGCCAGAGGGTCAAATCCTTCCAGGAAAATGTAATCACTTCCAATGAGCACAAATGCAATTTAGAGGAGAGGTTTGTGGCTGGAGATTACGGAGCCCAGAGGCCATGTGTGCACAGCAGCTCTCCCCGGGCTGGAAGGGAGCGGGGAAGCTGGCAGCTCCCACCCATCCTGCTGCTCGCCTGGAAATGCTCCATGCCAGGAGAAGCATGTGGATCATCCTCTGCCAACATGGCCAAGCCAGGCTGTGCACAAATCTGCTGCCCATTGACTTTCCCAATCCTCAGCCTGTGAGCGCTGCCTGGCTCCTGGCCATCAGCTGGGGCTGGGGGCTCCAGGGAGAAGCCTGGATCTGTGAAGCCCCAAAAAGAGCAACCGAAATTTTCAGATGAAGCGTTCAGATAGAGGCACCTTCACACCACCTTCACACTTCAGGTTCACAGTCCATTGCCCAAAGGATCCAGTGAGCAGGTCTGTTGTTGTCCCCTCACTTGTAGGTGGAAACAGAAGAGCCAGCAGCACAGGTGAGCATCCCGTATCTGGCAGGTGCCAGTGGGACCTCAGTACCCAATATTTTGGCATTTTGACTTTCAAACAACTTTTTATGATTCTCTGTGTTGAAGCTGGGAGCTAACTTCAGTTCTCCAAATCCCTTGACCATCAGCTGGCTCTGGGTGCAGCTGCACCTTGTGCACAATGGAGAAGAGATCTCCATCCCTTCTGCAAAGCAGTCTGCTCAGGATGGGGTCAGCAGCCAACAAAACCATCTGAAAAGTCATCTCGTGGGTCGCTCTGTGTCCCATGTGTGCCATCAGAGCTATCACTGCCAGCTGCAGGCGTCCTAATTCAGCTTCTTTGGTCCATCAGCTGCGAACCTGGAAAGAAGCTTTTGCACTGTTGGCTGAGAGATGACTCCAGCTCACAGGACCAGGCTACATTTCCTCATGTGTCATCCTGAGTCAGGGAGAGGAGAAATGCCAATGTCTCATGCTGCACAAAGGATTCTGCCACAGCTTGTCCCAAAAAATCAAAATCTTAAAGCCATTCATGAGCTGAGTCTCCAAGTCTGATTTCAAAGTATTCATATTTTTGAAAACCCTAATTGTAATTAGCTTAAATTTCAAAACAAGAGGTCATCTGAACTGGAAAATAGATTATTTCTTTCTCCTTTGAGAATGTCAAAACACTTCATTTTGACAAATTCAGAACTCCTTCCAAATTTTTTTCTGGCTCAATAGATTAATCAAAACCGACCTTCTCTTAAAGTAAGTGTCAGTTTTGAAAAAATCAGCATTTTCCAGTGGAAAAAAAACCCAATTCATCCAAAAATTCCTACCATGCTTCCATCCTGACTTCTCGTCTCCGTGTCTCTCCTCTCTCCTATGCCGTGTTCCCAGTAACTGTGATCCTGGATGGATTAATTAAAATGGGCAAGAAGACAAAGTCAGGAACAGCTCCAGCCAGAGTGGGAAACTTTTTCTCAGATTCAGATCTGTTGAGAACATTTCTCCTTTTGCTTATTTCTACAAGTCTGAGGTTGAACAGACTTCAAGGTGCTGTGTCCAGAGGGAGGGTTTCCATTGCTGCACCCTGTGGCCCTTGAAATCCCCATATTTCCACCCAAACCATGCTCTCTCTTCATTCACATTTCCCCTAAACCCAGGCTCTTGCTACTGAGGCTGTAAACACTAATTTGTTGCTGATGCAATACAGGAGGTGCTTAATAAAATCCTGACACCTCACTGAGATTTGACTTGAGAAATTCATCTGGGACCCAACACTGATCCAAGATACACAAGTGTGAGTCTGGAGGAGCTTCACCACCCCACTTCTCAGTGGGCATATAGTGGTGTATTGAAAGTGGAGCCTATAGAAAAGCTCTGGTTTCTGCAGGATTTATTGACATCAAAGCAACTGAGCAGGAAATGAGGCCACTGATACAAGCAAGCAACACTCTGTGGCAAGCTCTGTGCAATGCCAGGGACAGGACTAGCTGGTGAGCTTTGATCTGAGAGGATCTACCTTTTGGGGCATCTTCTCACACCACAGCTTGGCACACTGCAGACACACACGGTACCCAAGGGGGGAAGGAGTCTTTGCCTGGGAAGTGCTGCCCGGGCCAGTGCAGCAGCAGCAGCCAGGTGAGCGCTCAGCAAAGCGGGTACCCAGGGATGCGGTGCCCTTCCCCAGGTGCCTCTGCATCCAAGCAATATTTTCCTTCAAAACAAGGTGGCCTCACTCATGCTTTCCCTGCAGGGAAAGAGCCTCCCTAAGCTGCACTGCGGGAGGATACCAGCTGGGGCTGGGCAAAAGCATGCAGAGGTTGTCCCCACGATTTACCCCGGCGGGTGGGGTGCAGCCCGTGCCCACACTGTTTATTTTACCTGCATAAACTATGTGACCGCAGAGGTTTGCAGCAGCTGCTTTATGGTTGCCAGTGGCACTGAAATGTAAGAATTATTTCCTCCCTGAATCCAGCGCCCCGTGTAAGCCAGCTCAGAGTGGGATGGCAGTGATTTACGAGGAAAATATGCCTGCTCTGGCTCTCCATGATGCTAATATAAAGCAGCCACAAACCCTGTAATTTCTGTGAGCGCCTTAGGACTGCCCCGGGTGTAAGCGAGATGAGCAGCGGGGCTGGGCTGGCAAAGAGTGAGCAGAACAGTGCAGGGTTTGGCCGTGTGGCCTCAGGTGGGACCACGGGCCTGATCCTGCTCTCAGACCAGCAATGCTCCACCACCAGCCTAGAGTGACGACTTGTTTTCCCTGGGTGTCAGAAGACAGCAAGGTTCAAGATCTTTGCATGGATCCAAGGATAATTTGTTAATGCCTTCAAGGTGATGGCTGGGAGAGTGATGGGGAGGAGACCCCCCACCAAT
>VWZY01002767.1:2155-36547 GCA_013399075.1 Chloroceryle aenea | reverse complement strand
TGAGCTGGGCTCTGTGGGGATCCCATCCCATCCCCACCATCCTATTCCACCCCATCTGTGCCCCAGCCCAGTCTGGCCAAGCAAGAGAGGAAGCAGCCAGAGCAAGCCCAGGCCAGGTGTGTATTTTCTGTGTGCACAGCACCCTCCTGGCTCCCTTGGGCAGGCCCAGGCCGATGCACGGTGCCCAGAGGGGTGTGCAGGCATCTGAGCATCCCCGTGCCCTGATGCTCCTGTGAAAAATGGGTAGAGCTGCTGAGAAGACTGCTGAGCATGTTCCCAGTTCCCGGGTGGATTTGCAGGGGTGTTTGGGAGCTGTCCTCCTTAGACCAGCTGCAGTGACAGCAAAACCCTTCTCCTGCTGGGAGAGGTGAGCTGCTGGTCTGGGGGCAGATGCCATCCCATGGAGCTGAGCTGTGCAGGGCAGCCAGGTCTGCTGTTCCTCACCCAGAGGATGTTACTGCTGGGCCACCTCAAGGTCCCCTGAGTTACAGGGGCTCTTTTAGGCAGCAATATCAGCTCTGCAGGTCTCCCACTGGTGTTTCCCACAGCACAGAGACCAGCAGCAGCAGCTCCCAGGTGGCTGAGATGGCTCCTCTGCTCCCCACAGTGACAGAGCTCAGTGCACTATCCTCCCCATGGGAGGCACAGACCCACACCCCTCGCTGTGCAGAGAGCTATCAGGGTACACGGATAATCTTTTACTCTTCAGTACAAATAATTTATTACATTAAAATAACGTTTTTAAAAAATGAGTACTTTGGGAATAATTCAGGCTCGCCTGCGGAGGCATTTTTCAAAGTGCCATAATAGGCACTTAGAAATGGGTGGTTATTTTTATTCTCCGAGCCTGTCAAGAAGCTGATGGATCGAATTGGCTGATGACAAGGCAGCTGAGTGCTCATAGACGGAGACCACAGCGTGAACACGGAGCCTGTTACAAATGAGCAGCCAGCTCAGGTCGGAGCTCTCTCCAAAGCACGGGCACCTTTGCATCGGGGTCCTGCTCCCCACAGGGTGACAGTGACCGGGGCAGTGATGTTGGAATGGGCCACAGTCAGAGGGCAGGCAGCCCCTGCCTAGCAGTGAGTACCCCTCCTCTCTACAGCTCCATCCCAGCAACACTGAGCAAACTCACTCACCCCTCTCTCCATCCTGGTCTAGTTGAAGTGCTTCTCCCACACCCCCTCTGCCAGGTGGACGTGTCCCAGGGGTGGCACGAGCCAGGTCCATGTGGATGTGGGCAAGATCAGACTGCCACGGGAGAGGGGAAGGGGAGAGCTCTGCTGGCAGGGTCTCCAATTGTGAGAAGCCAGAGGCATCCTGCAGCAGGTCAGAGTACCAGCCAGCTGGGGTGGATGCCCAGACCTATCTCCCACTGACTTGGGTGTTATGTGGCTCTTCTCCTACCAGTTTTCTCCCTCCTCACCCTCTTCACCACGGCCAAAAATAAAACCTCTTCCTCTGTCCTGCTGCAGTACTGGCAAGGTTACTATGAACACTGCAACCAGAAAGCACCTGCTATGTCAAGGGGGCTGCCAGAGCAAGGGATGGAGTCTGGAGATGTGTGTCTGGAGACTGGCAAGAATTGCCTGTCTCCCAGAGCAAGGCTGGGAGCACCCTAGCTTGCACATGGCTGGCTCTTGGGTGGAAGGATTTCCCACACATTAAACTCACAGCCTCACTGTGTCTGCTGTCTCCTCGTGATCCCCTTTCACACACGGAAATCGAATTTCCAGGGAGCAAATGCCTGGTGCAGACTCAAGATGGGCCCTGATGACCTTGGCACCCAGCTCGTTGCCACCCACATCCCTCAACCCCCCAGGCCCATCTGCTGGGGAAACACAGCTCCTTGGTCGTGTCGAACCACAGCCATCACTCCAGCTGGGACAGACCTTTTGGGCTGCTCCATAAATAACACGTCTGAGGTAGCATCAATCCTCCCTGCCTGCTGCCAGTGCAGGGACACAAAACGCAGCCACGGTGCCACCCCAGTGATGCACAACACACACACGTGCAGTGCAAAGGTCTGTGTGTGACACGTGGAAAAGGAAAACAAGTAATCCACTCCATCCTCAACACCTCGGCTCCGCAGCCATCGTACGACACTTCAGGCTGGGAGGAACTGAAACTCCCTGTCCCCACATCACAGACAGGAGGCAGGGGGTTGGATCCTTGCCTGACCTCGGCCTGCAGTTATTCGTGATCTCAAAGCAGGGTGGACATCTCTAGGAAAGAGCGTGGCCTTTCCCCAACCCATCTGCCTCCCAGCAANCTGTGCAGCCAACAGCTCAAGCCGTGGAGCACAGCACAGCTTACTCCAGCTCTTTCCCAGCCCATGGGCACGCTGCGTGCCTCAGGTGTCTTCCCGAGACATCTTCCGAAATCAGCTCTGGTGTGAAAAAGCCAACTAATCACATTATGTCAGAGAGCTTGGAGAGCGAGGAGAGGCGAGGGAGAGCGAGCTGCAGGCGGACCCGCTGAGCCTTTGAGCTCTGTGAATAATTGATAAGGCCATTCAAAAGGGCTTGCGCTGCAGTGCCAAGGCATCAGCCAGCCCGGCCTCCTTCCCTACTGCTTGTACTTTCCCGAGCTCAGAGACCAGCAGAGCATCCATCGGAGCCTGCCTGTGCCTGTTGGAACAGGACCAGCCTGGATACAAGGCTGGGGAAGCGTGACCAGCAGCAACTCTCCTGTGGCTAGCAGAGTAACCCTGGTCTGCCCAGCTGGCTCAGAGTCCTCCCTGCACTCTGCAGAGGTGTGGAAGGGGAGATAAAGTCCTGGTACTATAAGAGAGAGGTGAATCCATCTGGTGGTGTCATCAGTTTCATTAAGAATTTAATTGGTACAGAGCCATACATTCCTACCTGAGGTTGACAGATCCCCGACCCAAGATGCAGCACGGGGAGTGCAGGGGAGTGCTGAAAACCTGCTGCAATTGCTACAGGGTTCGCAGAAGACCTGAGGAGTGCAGGAGGAAAGGCAGGATGGCTATCCTGGGGGAAGCTAGGGCTCCTGAACTCCTCCAGTCCTGTTTTTCACCCTGCTGACCAGGGTGGCCATGCAGTCCCACCAGCAGCTTGACACCTCTAGGCAGTGGGAGCACACGGTGATCTCTGTCACATGGGCAGCTCCTCAGGCTGCACCCATCCTGCTGGCAGCTGCAGCTCCTACCCATCTTGTTCAGCTCTTTCCATCACTTCCAGACCAAACACCAGTCCCTGACTGGAGAGGGGTCCCATCTGCAGGCAGCTGCTCAAAGCAGCACCTCTGTGCAGCTTGGACTGCCCTCTTCCCTGGTGCTTCAGGCTGTCAAAGCTTGGCAGGCTGTGGGGGAAATAAAAAGGAACATTACTGTGAATTTCAGAGTCCAGAAGTGGCAGCATCTTCCTCTCTCACAGCCTCATACCTGCAGTTTCAAAGCTCTGCTGATGCTCATGAATTGATCCTCTGTCCCTGGGAGGCAATGGAGGTTTACAGGCTGATCTCCACTGTACTGTGGCACAGAGATGACAGGGTACATGCCCAGGCTGGTATCAAGAGCCACAGGCAGAGTCACTCTGACAACTGAGTAACTCTCTGTTTTTCTTCCTCCCACTCCAGCCTTTAAAAGTCCCAGTTTCCTCAGGAGATTCCTCATGGGTCGGGTTAAGGTGAGGAAAAATACAACTGGTGATGTATCTGATGGGATTTTCCTACTAATCTCACTTTCCTCAGGGAAGGGTTCAGGCTTCTGAGAGACTTGTTGCCCAGCAGCACAGCCTGAATGCTGCACTTTCCTGGCTCTGCTATCCTACAAAGTCAGGGAAGGGATGCAGGGAGCCTACTCAACCTGCTGTTCCTAACCCCAAGCCTTTCTCTCACCTCCATCACACTAATATCAGGGCATGTCCAATTAGAAGCAACAATCACCTTTGGCCTTTTTTGGTTTGAAAAGCCTCATTATGTTGAATTTTTGCTGGTTTAGATTCTCTCCACCTTCTGGGTTTAGCATGTCCACGCCGTGGAGGCTGAAAGGGTGACCATATGATGTGCAGTGGTGCTCAGCAGGGATGGGGCAGAGCTACTGCACTGTGCTAGAGCAACTAGTCTGCTGTGATGGGGACAAGAAATTCAATTGCACGCTGAGGCATTCCTGCTTTGTGCACAGATCCTGCGTAAAAGGTACTCCTGCAACAAGCTGTGCAAGCCAGCACATCACCCATCCTGTCTCCCTCAAGTTAAGAGACCCTCCGAGATGGGATCACAGCCAGAAAGGCATCTCTGCTGAGTGATGAACACGGTGGCTGCTGCTCAGTGGAAAACCTCAGCTAAAGGCAGGAAGCTGAGTAGCAGTGTTTAGCTGTAGTTTACTCCTGAATCCTGCTGTGGTTACTTGGATGAGCAGTCCAGATCGATGCTGGCGTGGCCTCCACATGCAAGTCCACGAGAACAGCATATTCCTGGACAAAGGGCTGCAAAACACCTCTGGAGCAGAACTGGCCCTGGGATTGCAGCCTCAGAGGAGCCACGGTCAGAGCTAAGATGTGTCCCCCACATCACCACCCAGCTATGGTGACAGCCCCACCTAGAGCAGCCTGTGCCTCAGCTGTGCCGTGGTGCTCTGCACAGACCCAGGGAGCACCAGCACAGTCCAGAGACCCAGCAAAGATGTCCACAAGGAGCAAACCCAGGTCCTTAGTCTCTTATTATAGTTGGAAAGTATAGTAGAGTACAGTATAGTATAATCAGAGGGGGTGAACCCCAAACCCCTGCTGCAGGTTCCTTCATCTTTCACAGTGTGAGCTCTCCCTCTGCCCTGGCCCAATCAGTGCATAAAGATGTCTCTGTGCAATTGCAGATGCAGCACGTTGCTGTTTTCTGTGATTTAGTACAACTAAGAAACACTAGGCTGTGGTCTGCAGTGAGTGTATTAACACACAGTGCCTCGAGGCGTTCCCACGAGCAGATGCAGACCCCCATTTCTTCAGCCAGACAGTGGAGAGACAGCAGCAGTTCCTGAGCTATGGATCAAACAGGATCTGAAATACTCTCCTAGAAAAGACTTTACCAGAAAAACAAAAGTGGTATGTCTAAAGGCTGGAAGCAAGGGAAGACTTAACATGTGGAAGAGCTGCAGCCAGGTGTACTGAGATGCCTGTGCCCAAAGAAAGATGCACTGCTGTGACTTTGCCCTGTAGCAGACGTCAGCTCCTCTGCTTTGAGCTCTTGCAGATCAGGGAAGTGGAATCTCAAATCCTTCGCCGCAAGCTTTTGCAATGAGAGAAGGGGAATTGTTTTCTCCCAGCAGCTTGATAGGAGTATTTCCATCAAAGGCATCACTGACAGGATTCTCACATCTCCAAGAAGGGTTTGCCATAATGTAGTGCCTGAACAGACCCATGGTGCTGTCTCTCTCTGCTCCAGTCTAGACCTGTTCAGTTGTTCAGGCTGCCCAGAGAGGTTGTGGAGTCTCCTGCTCTGCAGAGATTCCAAACTTGCCTGGATGTGACCCTGTGTAATGTGCTCTGGGCAATCCTGCTGTGGTGGTGGGGTTGGACTAGCTGATCTATAGAGGGCCTTTCCAACTCCAACAATTCTGTGCTTCTGTGAAAGGACAGATTGCTTTGCTGGCATCTCCAGGCAAGTGTTCAGTGACTTCAATTCCTGGCTCTGGTTCCTGTCCATGCCATTGCCAGGATGTTATTCTGGACTTCCAGGGAGACTGGAGACCCTTCAGAGGATAATCTGGCTCAGGAGGTGGTGTGGGCTCTAGGTAATTTAGGAAGAAACATATTCAGAGGTAAATGAGTCTACAGCACCTCCAGGGGCTTGGGAAGAGGACTGCTAGACCAGCTGCATGCTGCTGGGGGCAAGGCCAGAGATGCTGGGGAAGCCTCCACCCTGACAGGTGGCCAGTGTAGCTGAGCTGAGCCCTGTCCTGGTTTTGGCTGGGATAGAGTTAATTTTCTTCCTAGTAGCTAGTTCAGGGCTGTGCTTTGGATTTAGTGTGAGAATAATGTTGACAATGCACTGATGTTTTCAGTAGTTGCTAAGTAGTGTTTATACTAAATCAAGGATTTTTTAGATTCTCCTGCCCTGGCAGCAAGAAGGATGGAGGGGCACGAGAAGCTGGGAGGGGACACATCCAAGGCAGCTGATCCAAACTGGCCAAAGGGGTATTCCATACCATATGGTGTCATGCCCAGTATATAACCTGGGGGGGTGGGGGGTGTTGGCTGGGAGGGACAGATTGCTGCTCAGAGACTGCCTGGGCATCAGTCAGCAGGTGGTGCCCAATTGCATTGGGTATCACTTGTCTTCCTTGGGTTTAATTTCAGTCTCTTTTTGTTACCTTCATTATTATGATGATGATATTGAAATTGCATTTCAATTATTAAACTGTTCTTGTCTTAACCCATGAATCTTACTTGTTCTTGACTCTCCTCCCCATCCTACCAGAGGCAGGGTAGGAGTGAGTGAGTGGCTGTGTGGTGCTTAGTTGCCAGCTGGGCTTAAACCACGACAGGGCCTGGGTGAGCACTGTGAACTATGATGAACCATAAATGAAAGCAGGGGAGCAGCCTCCTTGGTTTAGCACCTTCAGCCTGCGGGACACTCACATTCCTGAGGGTAGGGAATGAAAAGCTTGGCTGGCACCCAAATATGCACCAAAACCTGACTGGGGACTCAGTGTATGAGAACAGTTGTCCCTCAAGGTGTCTGTGTTCACCACCCTTTCCTCCACCCCTGTGGAGCTGACCTTTCTTTCCAGGACACTTGGGTCCGGCTTGTGCAATGCTCTGGGATGGGACAGTGGAATTGGTTCTTGCTGTTCTCCATCCTTGGACAGCAAGGTGATCCATTCAGGCTCAGCTATGTCTCACAACTCACCCTCTTTAGCTCACTTCTGCCAGGAACCAGCTCTCAACTGAGTACGACCTGTCAGAGAAACACATGGTTGTTCCCAGGGAGCCTCCAGGCCATAGAGGGGATGGTGAGATCCCACTGTCTCCTTCTGGGGAACCAAGAAGGACTTGAACGGTTTGGAGATGGCTGATTGCATACGCACCCCTGCCTGCTCAGCTGGACCTGCCCAGCACATAGAAGAGATCACTCATGAAGCACCAGCACCCTAGGAGATGACTCTACCTGTCCCCATACCAGCAGCTCCTTTTCTTTTGTTGGGGATTCTCTGGCTTTCCATCTCCATCCTCCAAAGCCATTAGTGTGAGTGGCTTCATGCTTCCCTCTAGTGGTCCCAGCTCCCCTCCAGAATCCCTGCTGCCTCCAGCACTTCTCTAAACCCCTGTGTCCTTTTCTCTGCCCCACTCATGTCCCCCACGTTCTGGTCAGAGCAGTGCTGAAGCAGAGATATGCTGGACGAGGCTGTCTTTGAGGATGAGGCATAGCATGGGAAAGAACAACTTGGGACAGGATGCTAGTCCTCAGCCATGAACACAGGAGCTGTGAAGCACTGTGATTTGTGATTGGGTCTTTCTCCACCTTGCAGGATCATCATGCCTCTGGGGTGTTTGAAGGTTAGCAGGGTAACACAGACCTTGCTTCAGATCAAAATCCTGAGGTTTGGTGTTAAAATACTTTCATCTCTCAGAGGAATTTTTTCCTCCTTGTTCTCCTGAAAGATTTTGCAGTCTTTTCCAAAATGCTGTCAGATTAAATTCTGTACTGGGTACCCAGATGCTATCTTCTCTTTGGGGACTGACCCAGGAAGGCTCCCGTTTTCATATTTAAGGATTGCCCCACTGACCCAATTCTCTCAGGCCAAAGCAAGTCCAGCTTTTGTATGATAAGAGTATTATTGTTATACACGGGCTGGGATGGTGAGCACAGGGCTTTGCTGGTACAGTAGGTACTGACTTAAAGAAACCTATCTGCCTTCTAGAGAGCTGTCTGGGCTGTCAGCTTCACTGCCAGGAGGCACTGAAGATACATGGAATAGGTCCCACTGCAGAGGGATGTATCCAGCTTCACAGGTAAAAAAGTGATAAAGTGAGAACAGGACAGACAGCTGCTCCAAAGAAGCACATCACTGGGTTTGCTGGAATAAGAAAGAGAAGGAAAATCATGTTTCTGTCAGACTGAAGACTTTGTTGTCCCACATCAGCAGTATGATCTCACCAGCTGCTTCCACGGAGGAAGATAATCCCACTCGTGCAGGTGCAGTGCAAGGAGAACAGTCTGGCAGCTCCTGAGAGCACAGCCAGGGAGAATCAGGTCGCCTTCAGCATCACAGTGTGCACTTAAAAGTGCGTGGGGCACGTGCCAGCAAAGTTCTGACTTTCCCTTCCAGTAGCGGCTCTTTTATTGGATAGTCTTGGTAAAACAAAGCAATCCAAGCAAAATGGGAGAAGTCCCAGTTCCTGGCACACACATTTGCTTCTTCTTTAGCTCCACTGATGCTGTTCATTCCAGTCCAACTACACAGCCAGGCTGAGGCAACTGGTGGATGCCTCTGTCGCCACTTGGCTATTGCAGAGCTCACTTTGCACAGGAGCAGGGATAAGATCAAATAAAAGGGGCTGCACATCATGTGCATGTCACAAGATCATTTTAGTATGGAAGTTGTCTTCTGCACTTACATCCCTCCAAGGACTTGGGCCCTCTAGATACCATTCCTTTCTCTATCACCATCCAGGATAAAAATCAAGTGAGAAAATGTGTCTCTAGACCTGGGAAGATTTTAGCGAGGCCGATCACGCCTGATAATTAACATTGAGAGCACTGAGCTCATCCACTTCTCTTCATCTCAGCATTGTCCTTGTCTTGCTACATTACTTTTTGGCAGTGGCCCAGCCAGCACATGAGAGATATTGAACTGACCTTACAGCAAGGCAATAAAGCACATGCAGAGCATCGGAACCCACCCCAAGCCAACAGACCCACAGAAGTCATCCAAAAGACTCTTGTCAACTCTGTTGACCTCCACATCTGAATGAGATGGCTTGTCAGAGGAGATGCAGGGCAGAACCCTGGGCAGGGCTGCAACAACCACTACCTGTTGGTCCTTTAGGTGGAATAAAAATGCTTGGGTGTCCATGGAAGTTTTTGATGTTTGGTCCCTGCTTCCAAACCTGCAAGATGACAGATGCACTACCTCTGGTCTCGACTTTCTGTCTCTGTAGGAAGAAATCTCCATACTGGAGTTGTGCCCCTATATTTACATCCACTACTCAAATCAGCACATTCAAGTGATCTGTGTTGGGTACCATCCATTTCCCCAGCATGAGAAGCAACTGTGTTCAAAAGCATGATGGGTTTTTATTTTAAAAGAAATGGCAAAGTAAGAAGAAATAACATCCAAAGCCATAAAGAAAACATCAGTGCTGTCTGCACGGGGCAGTAGTGCATGTGCATGTCTCAGCTGTACCTGCAGCAGCTGCCAGAACAACCCCCAGGATGGCCAGGACAGGAAGCATGGCTACAGTCACACTCCCATGCCCACAAGTGGGAAGAGACAGAACATGGAGAGCAGTGGCCTCACCCTGCACAAGCCCTAGAGCACCATCTCTGCCAGGCTGTGTGACTGTATGTTGGCAAGCACTGCCACACCACCACCAAGTGCTTCCTCTGTCCTCTGATGCTGGACACCTTCTGTAGCAAGAGCATTCCCTTTGATCTCGTTCCAGTCCAGCAGGTGTCGATGGGATGACGTGCCTCAGCCAAGCCCTCTCCCAGATGGATAGTCTCCTCCGAGGCCTGTCATATCCATGGCTGTTGCCATGCAACCTGCTCCTCAAAGCATACAGTTGTGTCTGACCCACTGGACCTGATGCCACTCTGCTTGGCTCACCCTTTGCTGGTTGTCTTTCATTCGTGCCCCACCATACATTTACACTGGTCTTCTCTGCCCTGACTTCAGGATTGCAACCTCTTGGTCCTCATATTGCTTTCCTGACTCTCAGGGGACTTGCCCGTGTCCTTTCATTCTTGTCTCTGTCCTCTCACTTCAGTGCTCTGTTTGCCACACTTGCACTTCACCATGGAGAAACTGAACTTAGCCTGTTGCTGGCTCGCGGGCACTCGATGAATGAGGAACCAGAAGATCTGAGTCTTAATTGATTTCCCCATATGATCCCACCCATTTTTGAGAGAAGCCCATCTGGCCAGTGGAACAGTATTTTTTTTCTGTCTTGACCAGCGGTTTTCATGTTACTTGACAGTTAAAACTTCATTTGAGTAGGCATGGTCCTCCTCTATGTGCTGTCCAGCTCTAAGCATGTAAGGCCAGCTGCTGATTTACTGGGGAAGCATGAACGTGCATCCCCTCCTTTCATGGGCCACCACACCATGATGCAGGTGGAGTGAGGCCAACACAAGCTGAGGCCAAGGGTTAAACTGGGCTTCACTCAGGTAGCTCTCTTCATGTCATGAAAAGATGAGGAACCAGAATTACTTTGGCAGAGAGTGTGCTCCCTAAAGACTGTTTCAAAGAGGAGAAACCAGAACCCAGCCTGCATCTGGGGACAGCTCAGCCATGGCTGTTTGAGCGAGATGCTTCCAGGTCAGCCTGGAAGATGGCAGAGGTGGATCTGGCATGTGAAGGCTTTGCAGGACTGCAAGGTCGGCCACTTGTTGCCCAGTTCTTCATTCAAACTGGTATGGAGACTGTGACCTCCCATGTGACTGATGGGCCACTAGTGCTGGTGATAGCCAGGACTCCCTGTCAGGACATTCTGCCCTGGAAACACAGAACAGCCGAAAAGCTGAGTGTTCAAACCCCACCACAGGAACTGCAGCATGTGGCTCAAAACTGACAGCCAGAAGGTGACACAGCAGCCCAGGACCTCCTCTCCCACACCTCCCCTGCACCAGCACAGCTCCTGAGATGGCAGACAGAGCTCTGATGTCCTGGTGTCAGTGCTAAGAGGGATCAGTGTTACCCAGTGCTCACAGCAGCCTGAACATTCCCGTGACACCAGAAAAGCTTTTCAAAGTGTCTGCCTCAGCACGCAGTTTGTCTGGTGTCACACCTGGAATCATCTGATCTGTGTGTCTAATGAGCTGGTGATTACTGGCCCAGATGGTGGAGGTCAGAGCTGGGTCAGAACCCAACTGGAGTGTCTTGTGTGAGCAGCTCTTTGTGCAATCACTTGACAAGGGCCAAGGAAATTTGCATCTGCTGGACTTGAGCCCTGCAAGTTATGCTGTAAATCACTGTGAGCATTTGGGAACGTGGGAGCAATCAAACTCCTGCCTCTGCACAGGACATGTCTCCAGTGTTCACCTCCAACCATGTGTTGTGATTCTTTCAGCCTGCAGCAGCTTTTAGCTCCTTGACCAGAGAACTGAGTCCCACAAACAGAGCTCAGGATGGCTGAGTACCTCAGGGAGTCCACGAGCTCCTCTGCATTGTGTCAGGGACATCAGCCATAAAATTCCTGCCAGTGTAATGATCCCGTGGTTCCAATAGTAGCATCCTGGACCTCCAGTTGTGATCCCTGAAAACATTTCACTGGACAAGCTCACAGAGGGAGGACCCACCCCACATGATGAAGATAATTCCCATGTAGTAAGAAAAGCAGGGGCTGACCATCCATCCCCCTATGGAGATGGAGGTGATGCTTATGGTTTCTGAGGGCACTTAATGTTCCTGACATCATTTCAAAGGAGGGTCCATGATGTGAAAAACCCCAGAGCTCCACCTCTTGCTTCTGTGCCACTTCCATTGCACCTGGAAGGGAGGAGAGGACATGAGCAAAGACTGGTGCTCTTACCCTCACCTTGCTCTGGAAGGGTTGCTGGCAGTGTCCTTTTGTGCCACAAAAGATGGACAGAGCCATGACAGCCAGAAGGCACCCTGTCCCTGAAGACCTCCTCTTGGGTTTCCTGCCTTTGCTGTTCTCCCCAGCTCAGAAAAAGCACCAGAGGATTATTTTTCAATCTCAGACAAAGACTAACATGTCCTCTTGCCCCAGACTGAGTTCTGTGAGATGGAATTTCCACCTCTAGCCACACGTCAGTCTAAAATAATTCAGTTCTTAAATGATTTGTCTCCTTCCTTAAGTGTTTTGATCCTTTAGAAATACTTCAGTGCCCCACAAATCATTGTCATTGGCAAATATAAAGATATTTTGGGAGCCTCACTGTTGCTTTTCTGAAAAAAAGGAAAAAGCCAAGATGCTATTGCCAGTTAAAAATAAAAAAACAAATACAGGCTGTGTGAGCAAGAGCAGATACACAGCAGCTCCACTCCATGGGGAACTCCATCCTCTACTGGCCACTGTCCCAAGAGCAGCCTGCAGGACTTCAGGGCTGGCTCTTGCATCAGACCACGTGGCACAAGGTTCCACTCAGACTCAGTGGGATGGAGGAAGCGTGAACCTCCTCATACCTTTCCAGTCTGTAGCACATCACCCACATGCTGGGCTCATTCCCAAGACAGATGACTTAGCTGAGATTCCTAAACTTCACTGCAAACATGGACAGCCACTATGACATCCTCTAAATATCACATTGTTTCAAAGATTTTTAAGCCAGGAGGCACCAATGGAGGTTTGGGGTAACCTACACCCACATTATCCTATCCCTGTTTGTTTTTTTTTTTCTATGGATCAGTTCACTGCAGCTTTACTGGCAAAAAATATCCTTGCTCATGTGTAAGATATGGAAGTTATTGTCCTATTATAAAGCCATTGTCATGTTGTTATTGTTATATCATCATTTCATAAAATGACTGAAAATATGAAGGTTTTATGGGGAATGCCTAATCCTGGATATTTGGGATTATTAACTGAAAAGGCCTCACAGCACCATTTTGTTATTTTTATTTATTCAGCCACCCAAACCTTTCTTCTCTAAGCTCACAATAGCAGATAGCATTTCACAGCAGTATCACAGCTGAGAACAGCGGTGGTCCTACGGATGCTGCTTTTGTACCATTTGTGTCTGCTTGTTTCGCATTTAGTTGGCCCAAGACAAAAATTTCTGTGTTCTTGGCCCCTCCTGCCAGAGCAGGGGTCACACCACTGGTCCCATCGACCTCCCTTGCCAAGCTCCTCACCAGTGAGAATCCTGGAGGAACACAGGAACTGATATCCCAGTTTGTCCCTGCTGAAGACACAGAGAACTGAAATGAGGCAGGAACTGAAAAGGCAGATCTGGGGTGGAAAATAACAGTCTGGTAGCAGTTCTGCAGGAAAAGGTGTGGCTTGATCAGGATGACCAGTTTGCTGGCAAGAAGGTGACCAGTGTAATGAGATGTGGAAGCATTGTCTGCAGGCACCTCTGGCGAGACTCAGGGACTGTACTTCAAGAAAGATGTGAAGCAGTTGGAGAGCACCCAGAGGAGAGCAAGAAGATGATCAGAGGCCTGGAAAGACATTCTCCAGTGAAAGACAGGAAGAGGTGGCATGTTTAGCTTAGAGAAAGGCAGGCATGACTTTGGTCTGCAAGGATGTAAAGGATTGCTACAGAAAAGACAAATGTGTTCTCCATGCCTGGGGTGGATAAAGCAGGAAGAACTGAACTTAAGCTGCACAAGGAAGATTCAAGGTAGCATATGGAAAGCCCATCTAGCAGGATGGATAAGGAAGCACTTCTATAAGTTGCCTAGGGAAGATATGGAGTTTCCATCACTGGGAGTCTTAGAAGTTAAGGAAACCTCTCTCAGGGATATGAGAAGCATCCCTCCTGAACCAGTAACTACATTTGTCATGGCTGGCTGGTCCAGAATGAACCCACTGCCTTTCCCCAGAGATGCATCAGAAACAGGATCTGGCTGAGGTACGACCCACCAGCCAGAACAGGGCCTGCCTCTGGAAGGGGAGAGAACATCATCCTTCCTTTGCTCACTGGCCAGCAAAACAAGAGAAATAAAATGGAATCAGCACAGCAAGAGAAGGTAGTTTGTAAGCAGAAACACTGAGAAGAAAAATACAGAAAAAAAGATGGCAGAAAGACTCTTCACCTCCAGCGTGGGGAAAATGAGAGTGCAAAGAGCACATCCTCAAAGCCTGGCTTTGTGATGTTTGCACTCCCTTCACGGGGGCAGGTCCCTCCTTGCTGCCCTGCTTGTAAGAACATCGAGTGAAACGGTCCTAGCTCACCACAGCCCGGAGACATGAGAAGGGTCAGATTCCTTCCTCTTCACCAAGCATCTGCCTGGGGTGATGGCAATGGCAGATCTGGAAGGAGCCTCAGAAACCCTTGAGGAGAGTAAGGCACTGCCTTTGCCAGCCTGGGTTTGTGGGAATCCCAGAATGCCCTCTAGTGGCCTTGCTTCCAAAATGTCCCTCCTGCTCCGGGTAGGAATCCAATGATTTTCCAGAGCTGTTGAGGACACGCAGCTGGGGCTGAAGTTAACGGGAGGTGCCTCTGATCAGCTCTGTTTAAAATCCCTTCCTTCACAAGGAAACTTCATACCGCTCGTGTGGGCACAGTTCGCTGTTTGGTACCCAGCTGGGATGCTTCTTCCTCTTCTTCCTCCCGTCTCCCGTTGGTGGCTTGGCCGTGGTGCCTCTGAGGAACTTCAGCTAGCTGTGGCCAAGGAGAGCTCTTGAAGGGCTGGGTGCAGTAAAAGCACCATCTGCAGCAGCAGGAAAAGGGAATTATTTTGCAGCCCGGGCAACCTTTCCTCTGCCTCCCAGCATTTCTTCAAGTTTGACTCAAGTTAGACATTTCCTACTGCAGGAGACTGCTGCTGTCTCCCAGCCACCCCCCACCCTTCACTCACCGCTGCTGTAACTGTAATTCGAAAGCAGCTGCACTCAGACTAAAGGACAATTATCTAATAGGGAGATTAAAATTAATTCTGCTAAAGGGAAACAATTACCCTTTCAGATCTAAATGGAGTCTAAAAAGGCAGAGCATTTACAGGCAGAGGGAGAGGGCACTCACTGCCCCAGGGCTGCTCAATGCATCATGACCTGGCAGCAGCCTCAGGCTAAATGTGTTGGGCTGAAGACCCCAACACCCCGCAGACACGTGGGGTGGGACAGCACCTCCTTTGCAGATGGGTTTTCCCACAGAGCCATAACCCCTGCACAGCCACCGGTACCCACCTCCCCATGATGCTGGCTGCAGAGAGGTGCACGAGCATCACTGGCAACGGTGCAACAGTCCCCTGGGAGGAGAGGGTTAAATGATATGATTTGCCTTTTCACTGAGAATAGATTTTGCTCTGCTCTGCCTGCAATACTGTTTATCAGCAATTGCAGGCTTTAAAATCCGTACTTTACAAGTGCAGCAGAACCTGCCAGTTATAATTGGTTGAATTATACCTCATCCCTGATGCAACTCTTGATGACTCTCTGCCTCAGCCAGAAAACTGATAGGGGACAAGTTTATAGCTCTCTTGGAAAACACAATTATAAATTGCATCCCCACCACAAGCCCTGGCAAAGGTTAACTGCTTCACTGCAGCTCTCCGGGAGCACGGGGTTCACAGACTCTTCTGTCCCCAAAGGAAGGAGAAAAAAGCAGAGAAATCACTGTTAGAAGAGAAATGACGGCTAGAGAAGTTCAGAGAGATCTGGTTAAAACTAATAGAGAGGAAAAGAGGGATGTACTGGTCTTGCTCCTATTTACAGCAGCATTTCCTGTGCATTTCCAACCCACAGGAGTGAGGTCAAGCATCAGCAGAGAGAGCTGCCCATCAAGAAGTATCAGGAGGTCCACTAGGTTTGGCCATCATGTGCTCTACAGCCTTGCATGGGTTGGGTTATGCCACAACCCCAGCCCTGCTGGAGCCACCCTGGTCCCAAATCCTTCACTGGGATGGGTTGCCTGCTCAGAGCTTGTCTTTATACTCTTCCCCTTCAGCTCTGCAGAGCTGGAATTGGGAAGCAAATATCACCAGGACTGAACTCCCAGTGCAGACAGAGCCCACAACTAGAATAATGCAACATCTCCCAAAAGATAAGCCTTGGGGTATCATGATGAGGACCAGATATGATGAATTAGCTGCCACATAACAGCCCTGCATAGATAAACCACTTCCCAGAGCAGCTGGGTCACAGTGCCTACAGATGCTGCTTCACAACTAGAGGAGTTGTCTCACAGTCTTTCCTCCTGCTGCCCAGAGCTTATCTCTGAGGTGCAGCAGGACCAGCTAGCAGCAAAGCTTTCCTAGAGCGCACAACACAAAGGTATCCTTATCTGCACTTGAACTGTGCCCAACCACTCCTTATGGGTTAAGTCCTGCACCGAGGCTGGGCCAAGCCTATCACTAATCCTGGCATCCCCAAGGGCCACCAGGATTTTGTGCTGTTTGAGTAATATAAGAGGGAACAGAGGGCACAAACTCCACGCAGCTACAGCCAGACACTGCCAGCCATTCAGCTAAGGGCACTTCAAAACTCTTGCCTTCAAAGATGGAACGAGCTCCCTTTCAAATAGAAAGAAGAAAGAAATCTGTCTTGACTTCACTTATTTGAAATGGGACTGGAAGCAGCTGACTGTCCTGGTCACCTCCCATGCTCCACAAAGCACAACTCTTCTGCAGAAGACCACTAGAAAATCCCAGCAAATGCACCAGGTCTCTTGGTAAACAAGTAGAATCTTTACTAAAGCACTTTAGAAATAAATCTGACTTGTACTGAGGGTTGTGATGGGCCCATCTCAGCCATAAATCCTTCCTATGACACCATTTAGAGCTTGCTCTGAGAATGACTCATAATTAAGTCTAGTGGAGCTACCCTTGCATCCTGGGAAATACAACATCTTTCTCCCACTAATGCCCAAATTGGTCTCACTGAGCCTATGTTGGAGCTTGCAAAAACTCATTGAATCCAAATAGCTTGAGAGCAAAGCTCTGGAGAGCCTTCTACTGGTCCTGCCTCTGATGGTCTCTGGCTCCCCTGTCAGGTTATACTTTCTGAAGGTACAAGACCGTATGCAGAGCAGCCTGGGCTCCTGGCACACAGTGAGGGACCTCTGAACAGCATGGGTAGACCAAAGGCCACAGAGACTCAGCTGGTGAAGGAGTGGCTGTGCACATAAGATTTCTGTGTGGGTGGAGGGTCACTGGCCGGAGCAATTGGGTTGGTGCTGCTGGGGATATGCTCAGGAGAAGACATGGCTGAGTATGGCCATACCCTAAACATCTCTTCCCAGCACTGCCTACCTCCAAAACAGCCTCCTCCAGCCATAACCACGGCTTCACCTTTCCTTCTAACCCGCACAGAGGATTTGCACCCCAGGCAGAGGGACAGTGTCTTGCTCTGTCTGTTGCCCACCAAGGTGTTTGCATGGGGGTAGCCAATTGCTCAGTCAAGCATCCTGCTCGCACAAGGTTTTTCACCTTAGAGCTTTCGTTGGGAAAGATGGCATTTAGTTTTCATCCCAGGGAGAAAAAACTTCAGGGATTTTCCTGAGACTCTCTAACCATGACTCCCCCAGGGCATGGTCCTGCAGGTAGGGATGGGATGAGTCAGCAGGAGCTCACCCATATAGGCCATGCAGCCTTGTGGCATTGCCCATCCTTCTTGCACCTTCCTCCCTCTCCTCTCAGCTCCTGCTGACTCAGGGCACAGAAGAAGCTTGGAGCCAATCAACCCTTCTCCTCTTTTCAAATCCTCTGAAATATGGGCCTAGAAATATTTACAGTCTCTCTCTCTGTCCCTGACCTTCAGCTTTTATTTGCGTACGTAAATTTTGTTCTATTCCAGAGCTACAAGTTTCATATCAGGGCAGTTCAATCTTTATGAGGATAAAGTGTTTGCAGTGCTCTTAAGCTGCTTAATGTAAGCATGTGTGTGAAAGATTAACAGCTTTATAAGTCGGAGCAGTTAAGTGACAATATAAAGAGAAAGAAAAGGGGAAAACATCATCAATCTAAAGCAGCACTAGAAATATTTGAGATGAATTACTGAAGGGAACTGGCTGCCAAGACCAGCAGTGCCTTGGGAAGATGCACCGATGACCAGTACAAGAGCCCTCTCAGGGGAAAGGGAGAGACAGAGCTTCTTGGAAGGGTCATCTTCTCTACAGCTCTCAAACTTGGAAGAGAAAGGAAACTCTACTTATGCCCTGGTATTTATGACCATCATTTGGTGCTTTGTTCAAAGCAGACATCTGGGTGGAGGAAGAAAAAAGAAGACTCTTAGCACAAATAAAAATACAGTTCATAAAGCCACTGTCAACCCCCCCAAGATCAGTCACCCCACAGCCTGTGGCTGCACCACAGGGTCACTGACTGGCTCCCTCTCTCCCCATGGAAAGCATCTGCCAGGGACACCCACCCTTCTTGCTGCCGAGGCTGAGGAAGTTTGCAGGTGGTTATAACAGGTCTGATGGGCACAGAGACCATCTTGTCAAAGACCTAATGTTCTCCCCAAGGTATGAAATGGCAAAACATTAGTAAGAACTGTCAGAAGACAAAGCAGACACCACGGGGTTGTTTTTCATTTGACTGTCTGCTGCTGCACCTGCATAATGCTCCAGAAACCTCTGTCAAGATACCAGTGGCAAAGCACAGGGTCATGCAAGGACGAAGACTTTTTATGACCTCTGTCAGACCAGCTAATGTCTGTGTCCTTGACTTTACTTACATGCAGTTAAGGGATAATTCTGCCTGTCTTCCAAGACAGGTGGCTGGATTATTAATGAATGGTTGCAAAATGTTCTGAGATCCTCTGATGAAGCATCTCTGGAAGAGCTAAATATGATGATGCCAATGGAAATTGGCTGTTTGGCTCCAGATTTTAATTGCGCACAACAAGAGAGAGCCACACATCAGAAGTGAGCCTGTGAAACAGGAAACATGAGGCATTGGGAGAAACAGAGAACGGCACCGGACGTCAGCGAACAAATGCTGGAGTTGTGCTTTGCCAGAATCAGACATGATGAATTTCTCAGTAAGTGGAGAAGGCTTTGTCAAGGCTGCACTGGGAGAGCTCCTAGATCACCAAGTGGGGTTAGACTGACTGGGAGATTATTCACTGTTTGTTGGACTATGGATTACAAGATCACAGAATCATAGGATGGTGGGGTTGGAAGGGATCTGTGGAGATCGAGTCCTCCCCAGAGCAGGGTCACCCAGGGCAGCCCACACAGGAACAGATCCAGGGGGGGCTGGAAAGTCTCCAGAGCAGGAGACTCCACAGCCTCTCTGGGCAGCCTGGGCCAGGCTCTGTCACCCTTACACCAGAGCAGTTTTTCCTCATGTTGATGTGGAACTGCCCGTGTTTCAGTTTGTGACCATTACCTCTTGTCCTATCACAGGGCACCACTGAAAAGAGCCTGGCCCCTTCTACTTGACACTCACACTTCAGATATTTGTAAACATCAATAAGACCCCCTCTCAGTCTTCCCTTTTCCAAGCTAGATAGCTCCAGAGGATGAAGCAAAGTACCTGATGAATGGTTGACACTCATGACCCCATTTTACTTTTCTTTGTCTCTTGCTAGAGCCTGGTAGGAAGCCTGGCCTATTGGACCTTTCTCTGGTGCCCAGGACTTTCACTAAGCATCTGATCATCTCAAAACCTGTGTGTTGTGCACAAGTCATTCCTGCCGCTTTGTGATCATTCATCCAAATTATCTAGAGGCTACTGAGAGACATCTGCTGCCTGGGAAGTTGGGCTTGAATAATAACATCCTCTGAAGCACCATTATTAGAGTTGGGGAATGTTTGTGGATGGAGGATATGTCTCTTGGAAAATGCCTGTTCATCAAGGTAGAATTTTTCCTCCAGGGAAATGCTGCTTTTGCCAAACCTCAGCACTGGATAAAAAGATCAAACTAATGTATTTCAGTGAGGTCAGAGGACTCCACTTCAGGGTTGCTGGAATTTCCTTTTATGATGAAGCACATAGCTGCAGTAAGGCCCAAACATCTAGATTACATCAAAATGGAATATTTAGTTTAGCCTGATGTGGAACCTTCCTGTGGTTTTGGTCTCTCCTCAATTCAGACTGAAATAAACTCATGTCAGTGGAATAAGAAATCTGACTTCAAAGCAAATCCTGGTCAGCTCACTGAAGAAATGCCCCAGGATTGCAGTGCTGGTTAACAGGGGTCCACAGTGATGACAGAGAGGTCTCCAGGACAGAGCAGTGGAGTTGGAGGTTAACACACTTCATAAGTGCATTTCAGTGCTTGGTATGCTCCACTATTCCCTAAACAAAGTCCAGGCTGTTTTCAAGGGAGAATAAAACCCCCACCCTCTGCATCAAGGGAAATCTGCGCTATGCAAACAATAACGATAACCAGGAAAGATAACTTCGCAGGCTGTTGTTTTTACATCTTGGCAGGAATACAAATAAGCTCAAACAGTTGCCTTAGAGATGGGAGAAGCCCGTGGATGGGACTGGAAATCAATGTGCCATGCAGCGAGCACTGGGCCCCAGTCAGCTCCCCACCACGCAGGCAGAAATCTGTCCATCTACCTTGGGTGTTTATTTATTTCTAAGGCAACTTATCACCATGGTGCCAAGGCATATGCCGAGCTCAATTTCAGGCTAGTTACTCTAGATTTGTGGCCATGTGACTGACAGCCAAATTTGGTGAACTACTGTCTCATATCCAGGGCTAAACTACAGCCGTTGTTCTACCACCCAGCGACCCCTCTACAGACAGGAAGGGGGACTGGGAAAAGGAGAGGAGACCCAGAGCCAAACTGATATGAACACTAATGGCAATATAAAATATACAAAGTTATGCCCACCCCAGTGAATGTCTGGTGGTCACAATAAACAGGAAAGTCATCCTGGGGAGCAGAATGATGAGCGAGCCCCTCCAGGGATGGTGAGAAGCAGGAGGAGAAGGAAGAGGAGAAGATGTCCCAAACCTCATCAGACTTCCCCCTTCATACTGAGCATGACGTTTATGGTCTGGGATATACCTGTGAGCCAGCTGGTGGCAGCTGCCCTGGGTGTTGCTCTCCCAACTAAAGCTCCTGGCTGACTGACTCCAAACTCTTAATGGCCTGCAGACCATGGCTGCCCAGGATTCTATCCCAGTGAAACCAGGACAAATATATTGCAGGGGAAAAAAAAAATATCCAGGGTGTATACTTGAGCTGATGGGAGTTTTTCACTTAATGGGTTGCTTCTCCTCAGAAAAGGCAGTTTGTTGAAAATGAAGCTTTCTTTGGGAAAATGCACTGGTCTGGGTGACACGTGCAGGGACAAGGACAGCCATAGAGCCATTTGCACCCAAAGCTATCCTGAGGCAGGTCGCTTGGCCCACGTCACTGTTCTGCCTGATTTGTTCTGTATGTGAAAGAGAAACTTTCTGAACAGGACTGAATCTTCAGGCAGCTCTCACAGTGCTGGGAATAACCCCATTCTCTAAGCTATGCTAATGTGCCTTTGATGGCCAGCTCCTTGAGAAAGGCAACCTAAAGCTTCCAACTTGGGAGTACCTGATTTTGCAGTATTAATGATGCTCATTCACTAAGGTCACCCCTTCCCCTCCACGTATGTGCTCTGCCTCCTCCTGAGCCTCTCTTTCCCTGAATTCTTTAAGCAGAGAGAAAACACTACCCGTATCTTAAAGCCAAGATCAAGAGGTGACAATCTTGACCTTACCATTGCTGAATATATATTTGATGCTCAGGTCAGAGTAAATATTTCAGAGTAGAGCACTGTGCAGCATCCAGCCCATGTAACTCAAGCTACCCTGGCTGACATGAAACTAGACAAATCCTAGCTTAAATAAGATGCAGATTTTTAACATCTCAAGAGTAATCAACTACTGAAATAACTTCCCAGGCGATGAATTAGACATGGATTACCTGAAGGATCATGGGGTTTTTCCAGCTGTTCTTTCACATTTAGGCAAATTGGTGCCAGAGTTGAAATGAACCATATATTTTGAACTTCATCATAGTATTTAGCAGAGTGTTGGACAACTGTGTGTTTCAGCAAGCACATAAAGAAAAGACTGAGATACCTTCTTCTGTGAACAGGCCACTCTACAGGAGCCTCATCAAACAGCCAGAGCCATCACTGATCCTGAGCTCAGCAGAGCCAGCCAGCTACATGAGGTTTGAAATACTTTCAGATCAGGTCCATGGGCAGCTTTCTCTCAGGGAACGCTATCAGATATTGGACTTTCAAGAGGACAGCTAAGAATCATGTCTTGAACTACTGTTAGTTATAAATCAAGATGCAACTTCTGCACACCTAGGATTTATTAAGTCAAATTACTGCTTTTGATTGGTAGGGTTCTGCTGTGACAGATGAATACCATTTTGAATAAACCCTCAAGAATTTCTGGGACACTTTTGACATAGTCTAATCCCCTTTTGCTCTTTTTTATTCCTTTCCTTCACTCTCATCCTGGTTAGAGGTGGGAAGATGGTTCCACCTGGGTGACATTGGATTTTAACCCCGGATGTTCAACATGAGCCTATCTCTAAAATGTATTTATTTTATTGTAATAGTTTAATAAGTGTCAAAGAATAACTCTTCTGTAGTCCAATCAACACAAGCCCCTGCAAGTAAATCCATTCAGACACTAACATCTACTGCAGACCAGATTATCTGATGTTGTGCACTGGAAGTGTCACTGAATTTTGAAGAAGAGAGAAATTCTCATTGAGTTGTTTACATAGCATGTGCTTGCTTCTCAGAAGTTTACCTAAGGGGCTGCTAATGGGCTTTGCTCAAGTCCTACTCATTCTCCACCAGCAGGAATACAGGAAAGCTGTCCAGAAACTTGCACAAATATTGTGATGCCATCTAAAAGAGTGACATTTGTTGTCAAAATAAGGTACATCTCTTCCTTGGAGTGGGATGTAAGCTCTGATGGGTCACTTGTGCTCGCCCCAGGATTCTCCTGTGTTCAGCACACTGCAACAAAAACCGTGGCATTAGATTTGCAAAGGAGCTGCTGGGTGCACAGAACACGCAGAGCCCCAGGGGAGCACCCTCTGCTCCATGTCCTCCTGGGTGCCCCTGTCCTGGCTGTCCCCAAGAGGGCTGAGGCCATGGGCAAGGTGCTGGAGGGCACAGAGAACAGGTATAGGAGGGACATGCCCATGGGGCAGGAGGAGCAGCCCTGCACCCCAGCACATGGAGTCCTCCTACCCTTCCTGCTCGTCACCTGATTAAAAAGGTAATGAAATAAAAAGCAGTGACAGCATCCAGGAGCAAAGTGCTGAAGGGCTTTTCCCAACCATTCCACCAGTGTATTTCAAAAGAGCCTGCTGCAATATCCTCCCTGCAGGACCCAGTGGCCTGGACATGATGTCCTTGGGCAGTGAGGTGCTTTGTGGGAAGGATGTTTGCACAGCTGTGGGAAGAACCAGCTTTCCCAAGCTGCCCTCCCCATCACAGACACCTTCTCTGCTCATTCCTGCACATTGACACAACACACTTACCTGTGGCCACGTGGACATCCATTCATTGGAGTCCATCCTCATCCACTCCTTATCTTGTTGTCTTGCTGGGATCAGGACTTTATCCAAGCTGACCTGGGAGCTCTGCTTTTCCTTCATGAGGGGCTGTTAGCAAGAGCTCCTGGGCTGTGCATCCATGGGACTGTACTCCCCTTTCAGCAGAAATAAGGTGATGTTTTATGAGGTTGATTGCTCCCAGAGCTGTGGAAATATCCTGACATTTCTCCCTGTCTCTGTTCCTGGTGTTGCAGACAGGCTTTTCATGATTTCTGTACTTTGCCTCAAGCACAGGCACTCTCGGGAGTCACAGGACTCAGTTGCCTGGGGCATGCAGCTGTGCCCAGGGCATCCTGGCAACTTCATTTCTCCCTGGCCCCAGCATTCCCAGGAGGTGATGGCAATATGTTTGCCACTAAAACACACTCACATTGTGCTTTTTAATGGAGGTTTGCCCCTCATGGGCCCTTCTTTTGGTTATTTCTGGGAGGTCCTCCTGGAGCTCATCTCTCCTGGAGGTGAGATGGGCTTTGATAAGGATACATGGGAAGCAGACAGGAGTTCAGCTCTTACAGGGGAATGGCAGAGGAAGGTTTCACTTGTCTGCCCTCCCACCCATGCTTGGCCTGTGATGCTGATGTGCCCAGTGCCCATTGCTTCCATGGCTGGCATTTATTCTTGATGCAAGATGCCTTCAGACAGAGATGCTGGAGAGGAGCAGCTCCTCACTGGCAGCAGCTGTGCCTCTGTGTGTCTTTCACTTCCAGAGGGGATTTCTTTCATTTTAAAAGATCTGAGACTTTCCTTGGGGTTTGCATTTGTTCACGGGTTGCCTTTGGGAGAGGCAGAAATAGGGGAAGCAGAAGAGAGGAGAGAATAAAAATGCTATGTGCCCTCTCCTTGCTCCAGGCCCCTCTCTGCTCAGGGAGTGCTGGGGAGACTGAGCACATGGCATCTGGGCTATGGCTTGGCTGCAGCTGGCAGGATGGGGCACTGGGTACCTGCTCTCTGGCAAGAGGAGTGACTGCTTCACCCCGGGGTGTGCAGAGCAGTGATGATGCATTGCTCTGTGGTGCAGGGCAGTTTGCACACCAGAATGCAGAAGGCTGGGAGAAAGGCAATGGGGGAGGCCACGGGCTGTGGGTGACCAGGGGGAGATTGATTAGAGGTTATTTTCGCCAGGACAGAGGTGAGTGCCCTGGAAGGGGCCCAGAGACAGAACAAGGGCAGTGATTTTTCCTTGTCTTTAAAGAAATGGGGCTGCTGGCTGGAAATGCTGAGAGGGGAGGAGAAGGAAGAAAGGATGCAAAGTCAAGAGAGCACTCATCTGTCAGGGCAAGGGGACTCTTTTCTGCTCCAGGATTTGTTGCTCAATTTTTCAGGCTCTGTCCCAGCTCTGCTGAGGCCAATTTACCCCATTTCCCCAGCTCCTATTACCAGAGCAGATACTGGTGGGCTACCCCAGGCTGCCCAGCACAGTCCTGGGCCAGGCTCCACTTGAGTGGGAGAAGCTGCCCTGAGGCCAGCGTGGGGTTTACTGGTTACTGGCTGGAGCCAGACACAGGAGGGAGCTCAGCACATCACCTCAGGAGGGACTGCCATGTCCTGTGGTGCCCGAAGCTGACAGGGTGCCAGGGCCCCATGCAGGGGCTGCCTTAAGGGCTGCTCTGCAGCAGAGTGCTCATGAGGGGTGGGGTTTCTTTTAAACCTGTCATCGGGAGACTTATGAGTCAAGTTCAGTGTGTTATTGGTGCTGTGTGACTGGCTCCACGGGAGCCTGGCTGCCCTCGAGGTGGCAAGCTGTTGCTCCTGCCCTTGGAGAGAAGCCAGCTCCGCAGCATTATAATTTAATTAAATTACTCCAGAAGCTACAAGGCAAAGAGCTTTAACATGAGAGAGAAAGAAAAACAAGGGTTTGGTTGTTACCCTCTGGAAGGGGGAAGCTCGCAGCGGGGAGCTGTGAGGTTCTCCTGACTGCACTCTACATCATACTGTTGGGGCTGAATGAGGGGATAACAATTTCTAGGATCTTTCAGCTTCCCCTAGGACTGAGGGCACCATTGTGGAGCCCTCACAGTCCTGTGTAGGCCCAGGTCAAGGTTGTCAGGTGTTTCCCTCTCCCCACACAGAAGACCTGTATCTCAGCCTGACCCCTTTTTGGGGCCCAGCCTTGCAGGCCACCTTTCCTTGAACACGGGACAGCAGGGACCACCCTGCCAAGGAGCACCAGCAGCTGTGCAAAGGGGCCGTTGCTCAGTGCAGATGCTACACACCCATCACCTCCTTGTTAGCCCCTGAAGAATCCTCTGGGCACTTCTCCCTTTCTTCAGTACATCCCATTCCCACACTCCTTATCTGAGCTAGAAATAAGACGAGACCCTTTAACCCACACCTCACCACTCATTTCTCTTCCTTCTCTGAATCCCTCTGGTTTACCCCTGAGTTTTCTAAACTGTTGAAGATTTATGTGTCAGTGCTACCATCTCCTACTTGGAGATGTTTGCTCTTGCTGTCCTTCCCAAATGAGCTCTCTTAGCATATGCTCACCAAAATACCCAGGGAGAAAAAGGACATTACTCTCAGGACACAAGAGTTAGAAGGAAAAGATCCCAATATGGTCCTTTAGCCCTAGGTCAGCTGGAGCACTGAGTCTTCCAAGTCAGCCCAGTGGTGGCACAGCTCCCCAGGACACTGGAGCTGTGGACTAGGCTGAAATCTTCAGATAGGCTTTAGCAGAATTGGGGGAAATGGGATTTTCTTGATAAGAAGAAAAAATAAACAAGAATAGTAAGAACGATGTTGGAATGAAGATGCTTTAGATGCACTGAGATGGGATTTCATCACTCCAAGAAAGAATGGGAAAAGAAAGTGGAGAGACTCAAATGGGAAGCAGTACTGGTGGGAGGCTAAATAGAATAGCCTGGAAGTCAGAGGATGATGTTCATGCTTTTGAGACAAGGCTTGGAAGCAGGGAAGCAGACAGCCCCATTTCTTCTGAGAAGGTGGTTGGTTGCTTTCTGCATGGTGGCATCATGGCAGGGTACAATATGGTCTGAGAAGACTTCTTCATCCTCTCTGTGACCACTTACATGCTCTAACCTGAGAAACACTTAACTTTTGCCCTGCCGGTTTCTCTTCCCTGCCATGGTACAGGGATGATTTCTCAACATGTCCTGCCCCTGGGGCTATTCACTTCTTGTGCTGAGATCTTTTCATGGTGGCATTCCTGCACTTCTCTTCCTAACTTATCATGGCTCCTTGTCCTGACAAGATCTTTCATCTCCAGGGTTGCTGTGACTGGAGAGTGGAGCTACTCTGATCTGACCACAAACACACTTCCTCTAAGCACAGTACCATGTCCTGTGCCTTTTCCAATTCATCTTCACTTGACAAGTCCATTGTTGGGCTTCTTCCTGGAGGGACAGACCCAGAGCTCCTGTTAGACACACTAGACACACTGCTTCCTCAAGCTAAATTCTTCTGGAAATCAACAAGACTTGGAGGTTAGAAACCCATCAATTAATTGGTGGTGGAAATGGTATCTCCTCATTCCTGATTTGGCTGAAGGAGCTGTGGGGTGGTTGGTATGCTAGGTGCTGTTATCCATCTCTGCAGGCAGGTGGATCAGCCACTACCCCATTTTCAGGAACAGAAGCAGACATTTAAATCAGCCAGGTATTGAATGAGAGATCTCCAGATGTGGGTCAGATGTGCAAGCTCTACAGACAGGCTGTCTCACAGGGGTCACGAGCAATCAGCATTCCCACACAGATCGCCATTCACTCACAACATGTACATGCAGAAGAGATGAACCTTGTCCCTCTGCTAGACACAAAGGACTGGTGGTCTCCTTTCCCCCTGAAAGGGAAGATGCAGGAATGGCAGGAGATGATGCCTCTCCTAGCCTGTGACTGTAACATTCAAGAAGGCACCTGAAAGTGGTAGCCATCGGCTTTCAGAGGAGGTCAAGTCTGGAAGGATAGAGCAGCTTCAAGAGATCTCAGGTTCTGCACAGGGAAGGTCCATCAGGTAAAGTATATTTAGTCCTGACCCATATCTGAGCTGCCTGTCAGCCTGCAGACAGAGGTTATGTGCTCCAGACACTCCTGTCACCCCCAGAAATACTCATGATAAAGACAGGCAGTAAAAGACATGGATAGAAGAATAATTATCCAGGGGGCAGAAAGGGAATAAAAAGAGAAAGGGCCTTGATGTAACATAAACATCATAAAAGGCCATAAAAGCAGAACAGAGGGAAGTGTGAAGGAGACTGAAGGTTGGCAGCGAATGTACATAAACAGAAGGAACCAGTCTGGAACAGGTTTGAAGTAAGGAAGGTTATGGATGGACTGAAATGTAGAATAGATGAAGCTGAGATGCAAATGCAAACTAGATTGATGTCCTAGAGAACAATGCTGCAACCCAGAGCTATGGAGCTGGGTGGGACTGAGGAGGGGAAGAGGGGAAGGCCAGAGATCCAGTGACCAGCAGCAACCATGAGGTGGGGAGGACAGGCTTGGGGCAGCCCTGCCTCAATTGTCATACATTCCTGCACAAAAGAGGAGATGGTGCCTGCTAGGAAAGTTTCAACAAGGGCAGAGCAATGGTCAATCCATGTTAGGACATGGTTGGAAGCTGCCTGTTCCTGCCTGCACAGAGCAGGTGAGGCCAAGCCAGCATGAGCAAGGGCAGAGGGCTATGCAGCTGAGGTAGACTGTCCTCACAAACTGAAGCCCATTTTGCTGCCCTCAGTGTCTCTCAGTCACGGGATTGGAAAGGCAGATGGCAAAGTGAAGAGCAAGAGAAGCCTCCAGGCACTGATGACATCAGCCTGGACCCACTGAGAGCTGCTGCTCAGAGAATGAGGGTGGAAGCATCCTCCAGCTGCTGCAAGTGCCAAACATTTCTCATTCCTCATGTGCTCTTATTAACACCTCCACATTCAACAGAATTGCAAGCAAGGTCTTCCCGAGCTCTGCTAATTATTAAACATACTTCTGTTAAGCTTAACTAGACGTGCTTGTCAGCTGCTGGCAGGAGGGGAATAGTGAGAGAGACTTGTAAACACACTCTGATGACTAAGTGAAAACACTGCCAGCATTGCCAGCAATGTGAGGCACCGGAGCCTGCTGCCTTCAGGTGTCATTGTCTACCCTGTGTTTCAGCCCAGCAGTCAAGCTGGACACCATGGACTCCTCTATTCTGAGATAAGGTTCAGAAGCCTTGCAGGGACAGTGTTGACAAGGGGGGCTGTTTCAATGCTATTGCTCCTAGGATCTGCTGTTGGTCACACATAGGTGGTTTGCCAGGACCTTTGCTGCCATGGGGCACGCAGCATCTCCTGGGGGGTAACCCACCCACTTCAGGGGTTCCCAGGAGTTCTCTGTAGTGCTGACTTGAAGACTTTTGCAGATTCTCCAGATCCTCACCAGTATGAGGAGACCTGGCAGCGAGATGCACCAGCTGCTACACCGAAGAAGTGTCTTTTAGGCTGGTACACAACAATCTTCACACTCTTTCAAGGCCACTCCCAGCACCCAGGCTGCAAAGTGCTCCTTTGCCTACTTCTCTATCATGCTTAGTGGCAGTGATCTGCACATACAGGGCAATTTCTCTGCTCCTTGGCTGTTTCGCAGCACCTAAAAAGGTGATGATCTAGGAAAGGATGTTTGCAAACTCTGGTAATCCTGTTCAGAGGAAAAAGGGAAAAAAAAACCCAAACAAAAACAGATTATTATATAGATCAGCCAGTAAAAGTCTGTGGAAATCTGAAATGCTTCAGCTATTAGGTCATACCTTCTGCAGTGAGGAATGCTGTGGAAAACATTCTGACAGGTTCAGTGTTCATCAGTTTTTGACCACCTTCCCTGAAAATACTCAAAGAACAATCTTCCCTTGGGCCAGCATTGAGGTCTGGAGAAGGCTTTTTGTCCTATCAAATCCACCTGCACCACAGAGCATCTTCTTCCTAACAAACAACAGCACAAAGCAAAAGGTTGGATCTGAGGATGGCGATCAGCTTCCTTCAGTGTTTTCTGCTACAGGCTGCTCTTGGCTCCATTCCTCCACCATCCAGAACAGGCGAGTCTCCAGTTTCTCAGTTCCAGGGAAAAGTGAGGCTGATGAGGCAGGTGACGGTGTGATTGAGATATTTGGTGCTGTGCATTGTAATTAGCTTGTCAGGATGAGGTAAGACAGAACTGGAGTAGAAACGTTGCCAGACAAGCTGCACATTTATTGAACACAGAGCCTGTTACTGTGCAGTGTTAAGGTTAGGAAAATAACAAGACAACTCCAACAGCACTGACTCAACGGGGCTGCACTTTCTGCATATTTTGGGACACCCCGTTTATAATATAAAGAGCAATCTATCAAACTGCACGCTGACCCAGAAAAACACTCAGAGAAAATCCTGCATGCTTCTAACACGGCTGAGCAAACTTCACTGCTGGCACATTCGCACTCCCAGTTCCTCTATTAAGACATTTAATTTCCCTGCATTTAAAAAAAAAAGAAAGAGACAGAAAGAGAAATTACTCTTGTTTAATAATGTTAGCATTTAAATAGCCTTAATTAGGCACAGGGTAGATGTGCATGAGCTGTTTGTTGCCTGTGCTGGTTTTCACATGTAGACAATTTTCTGCCGGGGAAGATGACAGGGCTGCATCACAGTCACTTTGTGATAGGAAATTATACATTATTTTATTTTATTTATTTATTTTCATGTGAAGCTTATAATTTATGGATTGTACCAAAACTCATGGGGCAAACCTGAAACTATAAGGGCCAACTCCATCCTTATTGCAGGCATATTTTTGCTAAGCTAGATAGAAGACTCTGCAGAAATCACTGCGAGTTTTCCAGAGAGAAGCCCGAAAGCATCATGCCCTGTCCTTGCCACAAGTCCTGGTCAGGGAAAATGATAATGTGTGTCAGAAAGGTGACACAGGGATCAGGAGACACTCGGGATGATGCCCTCTCGGAAGTGATACGTAAACTTGCTTATCTCTCTCCAAAGCCTTTGATTTATACCCTTTCCCCTGAGCACTTTGCAGCTGGAGGAGGCAGCCAAATTGTCTTTAATCCCTGCTTTGTCAGAAACCAGGTTCCAAATCACACCCTGCTGCTTTGCCACCAGACATAGGCTGAATGATGTGTCCCTTTGCGTGTGAGTGGCACAGATTTAGGAGAGGAGTGGAAGTTGCAGCTGGTAACCCAGGGAGCAGTGTCTCTGCTCAGAGCACTGTGGAGGCAGCTGGAAGTCAAAACAATGCCCAGAATGTCAGAGGGCTTTTATTTTAAGGTTGCTCTGTGCAATGTCACACAATAATATACTCTCCCATGATAAGGAATGTTAATAATATTCCACATTCTGCCAAGAATAGAGCCCCTATCTACAAACCACACTGCTCTAATCAAGCAAAACAAAGCCAAAAGGACGAAAACAACAAAATCAGAAGTTCGGGAAGTATTCACATTCTGGAAAGACTAAATATTTAACTTGTGAGGCCCAATGCATCCTGGAATGTGTGGGGCACTCCAGGAACAGCTAGCCATTGTCCAGGGGCCATAGGGAAAAGCCCTCTTAAGCAGGCCATGCCCTGCAGGGCCACCAAGCTGCCTCAGTCACCCACAGTTCTTGTACTGCGGCAGGGAGGCAAGGAGGTCCTTGCAGTGGTGAGGAGAGTGTTATTCCATGAAGAGTGTCATGGCAAGGCACAGTTCAGGGGCTGTGTACACTGCAGCACAATTTCTGTTGCATGTATGCAAGAGAATAGTCACAAATTTCTGCATGGTCTGTTTGGGAAACTTCATCATTGCTGGTTGCTGCTGCAAACATTCCACATTTATCAGCACCTAGAGGATGCTTTCTAGCTGATGAAGCATCTCATGGCTTCTCTCTTTCATAGGAAAAAGCAAAAGATGCCACGCATGGTCCTGCTGTATGGTCAGGACCAAGCAGCTCAAGTGTGTACCACACAGGAGCCCTGCTATGATGGGAAGCAGATGGGGGCAGCTCCCATAGAAGCTGGCCAAGCTCTGTGTTCAGAGACCTTCCCAGCCTTCCCTGTCTGCAGTAATCCTGCTGCCGGGCTGGACAAGGCACTTTTGTGGCATCACTGGACTGGTGTTACTTGCTCTAAGACCTCTGGTCACTCTCCATCTCCTGGCACCTGAGTCACACCTCCATTAAAACTAAAATCAGAAGCTCAGAGTGGGGATCCTTGGAGCCTGTCCTGTCATCTGCTGTTGTTAAATTTGTCTGTGATACAGATGCCACTCTGCCCATCCAGATTCAAGTCATGGATCTGCTAAAACCAGATGTAACTCATGCTGACCAGTGCTGCATGAATTAATCTGGAAGGGGGAGAAGCAGGATCCCCTCTCCTGTCATGTGACATCAGTGGCCGTCTATGCACTTCTGTCCAGGACAAAGATACCTGGGCTTCAGCAGCACAATAGCAATGGCCATTCTCTGTGAAGACTGACTTTAGGTGAGAGCATTACCCATCCTTATGGACTGGGGACTGGAGATGATTTCATCAGATGCCCAGAGAAATGGACAGGAACCTGTTTGGAGCAAGAGCCTGTCAGGTCCATGAAGATGATCTGAGGGCTGGAACACCTCTCCTATGAGCACAGGCTGAGAGTTGGGGTTGTTCAGCCTGCAGAAGGCTCTGGGGAGACCTTCTTGTGGCCTTCAAGTATCTGAAGTGGGCTACAAGAAAGCTGGACAGGGACTTTTTACAAGGCCTTGCTTGTAGTGATAGGAGGAGGGGTGATGGTTTCAGACTGGAAGAGGGGAGATGCAGATTAGAAATTAGGATGAAGTTCTTCACTCTGAGGGTGGTGAGACACTGGAACGGGTTGCCCATGGAAGCTGTAGATGCTCCATCACTGGATATGTACAAGATCAGGTTGGATGGGGCTTTGAGCAACCTGGTCTTATGGGATGTGTCCCTGCTCATGGCAGGGGAATTAGAACTAGGTGATCTTTAAGGTCCCTTCCAACCCAAAGCATTCTATGCTTCTATGATTCTAAAGCCATAACTTCAGTGTAATGACACTTGCCTCTTTTAGCCTGTTTCAGCCTGCGCTATCTGCATTCCTGACCCCCAAGACTGAATCTCCATGTGCCAATGTCTTGTATCATAATGTAATACACAAACACAAGTCTGAAATATCCCAGACACCTTCATACTATTAAAAATAAGCATGGATGGGGTAACCCAAACATGTCTTAGGGAAACTCATTGGCTCGGGCAGAAATCCCAGGTGTCAGGACCCAAGTTACAAATATCTGTGTGTGTGCCTCAATGTGGAGGCACACAAACCCAATGAATTCATTCACACAGCTAACACACAGGTATTTCCAGGTAAATTACCCCAATACATCATCCAGTGCTACCCCTGACAGTGCAACATGAACACTGTCAGACAACCTGGGGAAGACAGAAAAACAATGAGTCACCTTTTCATTTTGCACTGTTTTTCTATATTTTATTTTTTATTTTATTTTTTTAAGAAAAGTAAAAGAAACTCCCTGTAGTGAGTAGAGTGGATTTTGCCTGCTTTGCAAAAGTTCATCCATTGTTCAAACTCCTCTCCTGTCCAATATAAACAGGGACTCTTAAAAACATTCTCATCCAAAACAATTGCCACGACTTTTGATGTTTTCATGGTCCTTGCTCTCCAGTACTGTTTGATCTTCATGTTTTACAGTATTTTTTCCCCTTCCTCACAGGCCCTGTTCCAGGTGCCCCTGCTCTGGAATTCATGGCTTCATCCTCCAAGATTCTGTATCCAGTGAGATACAATGGAAAGAATTTCACAGCATTTATTTTGACTAAAATGACTCCTCCTCTTGCCTGTTTACACAGCCTCCCTTCCCTCAGCAGAGTTCACAGATGTGCCTGTAGATGGGCTGAAAGAGTTCAGCTCCAGCAGAATGTCTCCTTCCTTTCTAGGAATCCCCTTCAGAGTTCTGTAGGTCAATTCTTTCTTGGCATTCAGTAAGAAGCTGCTGAACAAATAATTATTATTATTTCTATAAATGAACGTCCAGGATCTGTCTAAGACCATAACATGCTGGATATAGTACTCAGAGCAACAATCCTTGCTCCTAAAACTGACATGCGACACGTGTCAGTAACGCACAAGGCAAGGAAGGACACGGAAGAGAACATAAAGGCGAGGAGCAGAAATGACCTTTACACAGCTATAAAGCACTTCACTCCCTCCAGAGCAGCAGCCTCTCACAGCCAAGCAGAGGTCAGGCAGCTCTGGCAAATGTGCAGATCTTTCTTAGACAGATTCAAGGCCCTATGCGTGAAAGGAGGAAATCCCCCAAATAAATTCAAGCCAGCATCAACACTATCACTGCCTTTAATGAAAAATTTCCTCTCTTCATTTTTTAAGAATGTGTAGCCAGGATCAGAAATAAATCATATCTTGAAAGAAAAATACTATTAGAATCTGTAAATGTATCTTATATGGAGTTTTATACCCTTTTTAATTTTTTCACTCAAAACACTGAAATTTTTAAGCAATACACTTTCCTGGGACAGGCAGAGACACTCCTGGGCCAATAAACCCAGCCCACGCACACATCCCTCTCTGCAGCTTTCCTAGCCTCAAACAGAGCAAGTCTCCCAGCCATCACCTCCAAAGCTGCCCCACAGCCGCTTGCAGCTTCCAACCCCACCAAGGAATGGCTCCCACTGACTCTGAGAGGCATAAACTGCCTCCCAGATTGCCACCGACAAAGGTCAGTTCTGCTGTCACTCCCCAGCTTGCGGTCCCACAGCTCTTTGTGGTGCAGGCAGTGCTGAGGAGGTCTGGAGAAAGAGGTTGCTCCACCCGCCCCATTTAGGTGCTGTCTGGAAGTCCTGTGCTGCTGCCCGGCCACCCAGCACCTCTGAGCCCGTGGGATGAGGGAGCCCAGGCCAGGCTCCGAGGTTGCTTCTGTCCCCTGTAGCGGGGAGCCCAGAGCCGGAGGCAGAGGCAGCCTTGCCAGTGCAGCGCAGGGAGGCAGGATCACCCCCCTGACCTGCTGCTGGCAGCGCTCCCCGTGCTGGAGGCAGGAGCAGAGAGCTGCCCTGGCCAGGCCTG
>VWZY01002766.1:275288-288871 GCA_013399075.1 Chloroceryle aenea | reverse complement strand
CATCCTTGTGGCCTCCTCTGACCCCGCTCCATCAGGTCCCTGTCCTTCCTGTGCTGAGGGCTCCAGAGCTGGACGCAGTGTTCCAGGGGAGGTCTGAGCAGAGCAGCAGAATCCCCTCTCTCCATCTGCTGGCCACACTTCTTTTGCTGCAGCCCAGGGTGGGATTGGCCTTCTGGGCTGCAAGCACACGATGGCTGCTCCTGTCCAGCTTCTCGTCTCCCAGCACCCCAAGTCCTTTTCTGCTGGGCATGTATTAAATGTCTGTTTATTCAGGAACTGTACAGCATCCCCTCGCTGATGTTAACAAGGCCTATTGACACCTTCAGTCAGTGTCTAAGGTCCATGTCAAGTTTTCTGAAAGGACAGAATGGAAGCTTGTGTTTCAGGAAAGGGTTTAACAGAGATTCCCACCAAGGGAGAGCTGGATGGTTACAGTAGGGTTGGTACTTACAATGGGGCATGCAAAGGGGGAGGACAGTTCATACAGCTAAGTGCTATCTTGCTTCCCCTGTTATCAAATCAGGACAAAGTTACCTAAGCTATGAAAGCATCTTGCTGGGCAAGAGCTCTCCAGATGCCCTCTAATCTGAAGCTGTTGGACAGGACAGAAACACACCCTTGGGGAGCCAGCTGGCAGGGGAGGAGAGGTGGGAACCACCATCCCATCCCATAAGAAATGTTAGTGGGAACAGACCTGCTCCATAACCCCTCCTGTTCCTCCACAAGAAGAACAAGGGGTGAACACATTTTAGTTTCTCTGTCTCTCCCAGCCATTACCAGTGGCTCCTGCTGACAGAGGAGAAACCTGTAGGAGCCAAGCAAACCTGACAGCCTTTTAGGGTTGGTGAATTATGGATACATCTTTAGCATCCCCAAGCCCTTAGAGACAAGAGCCCAGCCTGGGGGCTGTTTTTCTGGTCCATAGTGCTGGGTCATGCCCGGACTCCTTGGAGCTCCTTGCTTTTCCCCATACCACTGTTCCCAGCAAGGCAGTGACTGCAGGAGGATGGAGTGGCCCTGGTGGGGATGCATGGCCAGTGGTTTGCTCTCCTCAGGCAGGCCCCTGGGGCTGCTGGAGTAACTCATTTTGTTGTCCTGGGGCATTTGATGGGGAGCAACTGAGCTGTACAAGCTCTCCAGTGGAAAGCCAGTGCCAACCTCTGCCATGCCCTCTCGTTCACCTGCCACCTCCTCCTCAGGGCCTTCCAGCAGCTCGAGTCCCCCAGAGTCCTCTGCCTGCTACTTATTTATTTATGTTGTAAATATGAACCCAGAGAGTTTCATTTTTCAGCCCTTCCTGCACCCTCGAGGGAGAAGGTAATGGAAGACCTGGCAGGAGATGCTCATCAGCCTGGGGGTCCCCCACAGTGCCTTTGGAGAGCTCCCCAGCAGGAGGATCCAGCCCCCAGACAGGGACCACACCAGCACTGACAAACATTTCTCAGTGCTGCTGTCATTAATCCATGTGCTTTTTAAAATTAAGTGCACAAACCTAAATAAAGCCAGAGAAAGTAAAATAGCAGGAAACACTGGAGACTTGGGGTAGCATCTTTCTTATCCTGGGGGGTTTCCTTCTGCAATAACACAACAATAAATAACAAATGCTTCAACTAAAAGCTATAAATAGCATCTCGTGTGCACACTCAGATGATTTACATGCTTGCCTTGGAGTGATTGGGCTGGAATGAGTTGCAGCCTGTTCCTCTTCCTACATGGCAGGAGTTCTCCCATTACCTAAGCTTCATTGTTTTTACACTTTTTATTCCAGGGCTTCACGCATGGCTTGTTTGCTGCTCAGTTCCTTCCCGTGTCCAGCTTCCCTCCTTGCCAGCATTTCCAGTGACGGAGATGACACCTGATGGTGAGCTGATCAATGGCTGGTTTCCTTCCTCTGAACTCACCCTGTCCCACACACACACCCCCACCACAGCCCAACAGCTTCCCAGATGTTCCCACTTGTTTTGTTTTTCATAGGATATTTGAAAATATTTCAAACCCACCAGCGTCTGGGTGAAAATAATTCAGGCCTCGAGCAACTGTGCTGATTTTAATCATATGCATCCTGTTGAGGAGGGAACACACACATGTACTGTACACACATGAGCATGTATGTGTGTTTTCTCATGCAAATAGCACGCTGCTTGTCTTGGTCACTCTTGGTATGAAACAGTCTCATTTGAGACAGAAAATATTGCATAGCACTGGCAATAAGCTTGTATTATTTGGATTAGCTTGGATTGGATAGCAAAAGCACTGATGGAAATTTCCCTTGGGGAAAATATATAGCAACTGAGATTTCTCCTTCCATTCATGAACAGACATCCATGAGCCTTGATGGTATGAACTGGGAGTTGAGAAGATACCAGTATAATGCCCCTTGCTACCCCAACTTCATAGCTGTAGAATTCCCTTTGCCTTCTTTTAAAACTCTCCTGCCACCTCAACTAAATGGAGACCAACCTTAGTAAAATACACCATTGTCCCAGAACAGGGGCTCACAGACTTTGTCATCTGCTGTGCCAACTCTCAGCCTTTTGAACTCTGGTTCCACAGATGGATGCCATCTCCTCTGCAACCCACATGTTGCTGGAGGTGGGTCAGAGACATATGGGGAGTGAGAGCCTGTTACAAGAAGAGACAGCAGTGTTTTTGCTGAAGGCAGGAACCAAGCCAAAGGAGAGCTTGTGATGTACAGATGAAGTCAAGACTGTGCTTGCTTAGCTCACTGTTCTGTTGGCCTTGGCAGCTCCCAGGGACAACCGCAGAGTCAAAACCATGGACTGAGAACCGCTGGTCTAGAAGAAGTCATCCACTGCTTTGCCATTTCCATAGGGAGCTACAGAGACAGACCTAGTTTATCCCAGCCCTGTGAAGATTCACGTTTCTCAAGAAGCAGCACCAATTGCAAAGAGTGTTCCTGTGGAGGCTCCAGGCAGCTGCAGGGTGCTGTGGAAGGGCTGGCAGCACTGCCACTCACCATGGTTGTTCGTCTGCATCTGGATTATGCACGTGGTTGCTTCCAGTGTCCACAAAAGGTTGAAGAATGCAGAGAAAACAGCTCAGTCAATTGTTTATTTGTGTTTTAAAGAAAAAAAAAAGGGAAATGGAGATTCTCAGTGGAGAGCATCAGTTCGTGGCCAGGCACGTGTTTTGGGGACTAGAATAAGCAGTGTCTCCACCAAAGGAGATGAAAGCTGGTATCTTCTCCCAGGCTGGGCCATGACACCACCTCGTGCTTGTGTCTCACCACAAGTGACGGAACAGCCCCTCCCCGAGTTGAGTTCAGCAGAATTAGGGTCTCAACCTCTTTGTGCGTCTGTCAGTAGAGGGCAATGTAGCTACAAATAACTGGCCAGCTCCAGGGTGGGGACACCCAGGAGAAGGCATAGACCTTACCTAGTATTTTATATTGCCACGTGTGACCTAACAGTGTATCCTGCTGTTATGTGCCATGTTTAACATACCAGTAACACTAGGTCATGCAGCTGATACTAGAATTAAGGTCTAGGATATTTGTTTATGAAGGCAAGTTCCCTTGTGATCCCTGCTATTTGTGGCAAGGGGAAAGGAGGGGACACAGCGCTGGAATTGGTTTCCAGTGGGCGTTTGTTTACTGTACTTTTGAATCACTGGTTTATCAGCCCAGGGAATAAGTTATAGCTTCCCAGCCTGCTTGTCTGGTTACAAATTCCAGTCTGTTCCTCCATCTGAATATAGAGAGCAGCTGGCTGAAGCTAAATGAATAATACTGCCTCGCAAAACAATAGTGCTGGGCTCAACATGTTGCACAGACATCTATTTTGAGTTTGGATATTTAAAGACTAAGGAGGCATGACAGGCACATTTATGGAGCAGCAATTACCAGCAGCCTGCAGACTGTGCCTTGGATGTGAACAGATTAACACCTTGCTCTCTGCCTGTGTCAAATGCTCTAGTAAAGAGTTCACTGCTACAAGGAAGGCGTCTCTGAAGAGTTGACAAGTCCTTCCACTTCTTCTGCACCAGCATTTGCACTTTGGATAACCTAAAGGAGAAAGGAACTGTGCTACAATCAATCCCACCTAGAATAAAGTGATGAAATGTAATGCTGATATTTTACTCCATCCTGTACATTTCAACAGTGGGAAAAAGCAGAAAGATCTCAGACCTTTATGGCTTATAATTTTCTAATTTCGGGGCAAACTCTTTTCTCTGGAAGAATGCAAGCACTGCTAGGAACATCCTTAGCAAGCACAGGAGGTGCCTCAATACTTAACAATTATTGCTCTTCAAAAGCTAAAGGACAAGGGAGGTTGTTTTCTGGTGCTTTTTCCAAGACAATCAGAGCTAGGATATAACTAGATACATAGGTTCCTTCCAGAGATACTTCCTCTCTTTCTGTTTCATCTGAGCACAGCTCTGCATACAGCCTGCATATACCTATATTCCAGGAGACTGGATTCCTGTTATGAGCAGAACCTGCTAGCCTCTTCATTTCAGAGGAAGCTGAGCATGTGCAGAAGAGTGATTTGTATGACTTCGTGGACTAAGCCTGCCAGAACACCCTCAAAAGCATGGCTCTCGGGACCCTGTCGCAACAGGTTGAAGCACTCTTGTGCAGGGTGTGAGGATGAGGCCATAACATGCATTTGTTTTACAACTCAGTGCCATAAAACTGGACACAAGCAGCCACAGGAGCTTTCTAGAGGTTTTGTAAGCTCATAGTCACTTCAGGAACTTGGAAACTCCAAACTTTGACTATTCTCTTTAGCAGGAAGGAAAAATACTCTTATTTAAATGGTGCTTAAGGGAATAATTCAGTCTTTCTTAACAAGCTCACTGGCCAGTGACCCTGGGGTCAGAGAAAGCTCCTGATTTTAGTAGGAAGTGACACTGTAACCCAGAACTAGGGGCTGACATATAAACGAACATAGGATAAGAAAGCTCCTGGTCCAGCCTTCAGCTAATTAGCAATGTGGACTGGCCCACCGATAGCTTGTGCACTGATGCATTAGTAGTTTCAGGACAAGTAATACAAAATACCTAGTAAAAGATATTAAGATAGGTCAAAAAAGATATGCTTAGGAATTCCCAAACAGCTATTCACTCCAGCACTTGTGGTTTTTCTCTGCAGTTTTGAAACGAGTACAATTCTCACGTCTGATCCTGTAGTTCTGCATGCAGCAAACAACCAGACAGCAAAAACAAGCAAAGGACAGAAAATTCCAGTGAAAAATATAGTGTGTCACACTTCTGACTTGTCTCAAGATGGCACATGATACAAATGCTTTGATCTCACCCATAATATCCATATTAATTAAGCTGAACATGCTATTAAATGCTTTGCAATACTAACAGCATTTATCTGAGGCTTTTGGAAAGCTGAAAAAAGAGAGAAATATCTCAAAAACAAGCAACAAAAAGGTTCAGGTTCAGGTTGTGATTTCCAGAAAAGTAGGACTGCAGCCACACACTGCTCCTGGGAGGCAGCTGTGGGGACAGACACTGAGCACCTGGCAGTACTGGGTCCACCAGTGCAAACTGTCCTGCTGCCTGCAGACATTCTTTCTGGGTGCCTGTCTTGTTTCAGATAGTCAGAAGTGCAGGACTGCAGTGGCTGGATGTCTAGGGTATGTGTCCTCATCTATCCAGAGGATTTATTGTTGAAATAATGTAATGTTAGGATAGTAAGCAGGAGATGAAATGTCATTGTATTTGTTATCAATCCTTTTGCCATCAGCCCTCCCTGATAAGTTTTGAAAAACCAACGACATGAGAAGTAACTGAGAACCTCTAATAGAGCTGACAGTTCCCCCTGATTTCAGCAATCCCCTATCCCACTTTTCATCCCGATTTTAGTGTTCTGGGACCAGCTCTGTCCTCCACTGCCAAGGTTACAGCCAGCCGGTCCAAACCCAAGAGGCTAAATGTTCTGTTCCTACCTCAGACAATGTTTTACTGCTCTGGTAACTTTGCTGGGGCCATCTCCAGTTTGAATTTGATCTAATAAAAGTCACAGCATCTAGACAGCGGAGCAAAACACACAGGGAGTGCACCGAGCCCGACCTCCGCTCACCGCCACCGCCACGCACCGCGGTGCCACGCGGCTCCTCGCCGCGGCCTCCTGCCCGGCTCTTTGTGTCCAGTGGAAGATACCAAACCCTCCCCTGTACCAGGGAGAGCCCTCGAGCAAGAACACACCACTTCTCCTTACCTCACGCGAATGTTATTCGGCACAACAGCTTATGCTGTTTGCCAGGGATGGGATTACAATGCTCGCGCTGCCTGTTGGTAAACGTTCCGTTTGTTGGACGACTGCTCTAGTGAGACAACGCAGAAATCTCTGCTCTATATCCTGAGCTCTGGCAGTGTTTCCAGCTTCACCCTGCAGTGGCACAGAGCTCCCTGACTCCGCACTAAACAGATTCCCACCTGCTGCAAGACCCGAGGAATCACTTGGTGTTGCTTACTTATAAATAGCGCACGCCTAATCCGAGGGCTAAATTAAATTAGACTTAAAATATTCATGTGGTCTACACCTGGTTCCCTGCTAACTGCAGCTAACAGTTACACAAGTAAGTGTTCTTTTTCTCTAGCAAAACTCTCCCCTCTGAGGCAGCTCCCCCCATGCTGAGTGAGCATGGCTAGGATGAAGGATAAGGGATGCGGGATGCGCTCTGCCCTCGCTGGTGCCAAGTCTGCTGTCCAAGTGGCTGCTGCCACTTTTTCCCTTCAGAGAGATCCTAAATTTGCTATTTTTGTATCATGAACAACATACCAGCTCCTTTTAATTTTAAATATATATTAAAAAAAAAAAAGAGAGAAAAACCCCCACATCTTGAATTTTCAGAGATGCTGAGCATGTGTGGACTGGGCACTTCCAAAAACACAAACCAATTTTATTCAGGGGATCTAATAAATCTTTACCTCAACCCTTTCACTTTCTGAGAGATGCACTGCATACAGTGGTCGGTGATGTGGCTTTATGGTTTAAGGATCACTTTGTGAATGTTTCCATACAATAATATGAGAACAGGTGCTGTATTTTTAGCACCTAACTTTGGCCTAAAAGTCAGCTTGCCCTTCTAGCCTTCTAAGGAACTGCTGCAGGAGGAAACAGCTACTGGTGCACTAGCAGTTCTGTAAGCAGAGCCTGTAGCTGAGCAACTTCTGTCCAGCCCAGCCCACCGTGTTTGCCTTTACTGAGTTTGATGGTTGGGGAATTTGCAGGGTAATCAAAGCTGTTAGCAGTTTTGAACAGTAAACAGCCTGGGCCAAAGCACCCCCCCCAAACCATCTCCCCAAACCAGGAAGAAAACTTAGAAACTTCTGGAAAATTGATTTTGATATTTAAAAAAATCAAACCACATTTTGTATTTATTTTAACATTGACTTATGCTTCTCAGAATGTAAGGAAAGGTAATAATAAAAAAAAAAAAAAAGCCTTTATCTCTGGCCTGAGGGAAGTATTTGAGGGTTTCATCCTTTGCAACAATTTTGGCTGCCAGGTAAGAAACCATCCATTATTCATGCAGCTCTGTTCAGGAACTCTCAGCCTACATGTCCCATATGGCAAGATTTAGCTTTTGAGGAGTAGCAAATATGAAATATTTGATGCAATTTTGTGATGAGGGGAGAAGAGAAAGAATAAGCAAATATTTATATTTCAGGTTCTGTTTAACCCATGTGGGAAAAAAAAAAAACAACAAGTCTTTGAAAGCCACTGTGATGGCAGCATTTAATGTGTTTAGCTCAGATAGATCTCCTGGCAAGCTGGGACTGAGTGAGAGGCATTAAGAACAGCGTTCACAAGCTCTATAAAGTCCTTGTATAGTTCCTTTCAGCTGGTAGTTATGAGCCTTGTTCTTCATGGCGTGGAAGCTGTGACAAAAGCTGTATCCCTGTAAACAGGACTTCTGATTTGATCACTTTGGAAATAATAAAACAGCAGTAACACTCAGAGCACCTGGGTAAATGACAGGCAGCATTATGAATAACAGGTATAAAGTAGGAATAATTTGCAAACTGCCTATTATTTGCTGAGAATGGTGTAAAAATAGAGACACTGCCTGTTCTGACAAGCGTATGGACCTTGATTTTGAACCAGCAACTTGCAGCCAGACCGCTGTGGCTGAAGGGCAAACCACTGCTTTCGTGTGCCCTTTTCACCAGCAGACCTATGCCTTAAAAGCTGCTGCCTGCACACCAGAGCCACCCAGTAGGAAGGATGAAAGGGAAACCAGGATTTTGGAAATGGTCTTTCCCTTCCTTGCTTCACCTCACAGACTGTGGGCAAGCCAAAGGCTCGTGTTCCCCACCCCTGAAAGTCTGATGACGGCACTCTGCTACCCTGCAAGGATGGTGAAGGTAGGGACATTTAAGACTGTGGCACTAAAAGGGGAGAAGTGTCCTAGGTGGATACAGAGTGTACAGGCTGCCCTGGAAAGTCCCGAGTGAGGAATGTGGTTCAGTATTTGCAAATTAAAGTTGACACTTTTTTTTAGGACTTAGTATTTTCTGGCAATGATAACACTTTCAAAGGGACAGAGTCACAGTCTCTAGCAAATCATGCACTCCAACAGATGTCATTTCTGATGCTTTGGTCCATTACATATATTTTTGGAACTTTAAAAACTCCTAAATCCTCCAAATCTAGATTGAACACCCTATCTGGGTTGTAATGTAAAAATACAGAGCTGAAACCCTGGTTATGACTGTCATTACTAACCAGAGAACACTAATGTGCTTAAATTTAAGCCCACTTAATTTGCAGAAAGCTATTCAGGTGCCGTCAATCAAGCTGGGAATTTGAAGAATATTTAAGCTGTTGATTAAGTACTTAACATTACAGGTTAATGCAAAATTGTCTGTCCTACTTTTCTTGTGGTTTTATGATGACCTGTATAAATATGGGAGTTCTGGCACATTCCTTCCACCACGATCAGATCCGCCTCACCCCAATAAGCTGAGACTAGAGGAGGTGCAAAAGTGCATTCCCAGGTCAGGCTGCCCACTGGCAACTCCCTTGTGTTACTCGTTTGCATTCACTGATGAGATGTAGATGTGTCGTGCATTTGAGATCCAAATAAGGCAGGAGCAAGAAGTAAGAAGTCCAAGCAGCTCTTCCTATTTCCAGACCTGTAGTGAGGTCTCCTTGCATAGGACAGGAGAAGGACAGTGCCAGTGAAGGACTGGAATAGGTACATTTTTCCAAGAGCCTGGAGGTCCAAAGTGCTATGACTCAAGGTGAAACTGGCAACACTAGATCCCTCTCTGCCCAAAACAGCTTCTGTCCGAGAAAATCCTGACCCTGTCATGATTTTGTACATGAAAGCGGGACAGTAAAACTCTCTTCCTTCTAGAGGCTGGGGATTTGTGCGCAGAACAGCGGGTCAACATCACAGAGCTGAACAGAGCATCTGCACTGCCAGCACCAGGGCTTTCATGGTGAGGCTTTGATGTCATTTTTCTTGAAGTCATAGACTCTGCAACAAGGGTTCACAGGATGTTTTTCAGCATAAACCAAACAAAAATGCAGACGAAAACTCCCCACCAACTTTCTTACCCTTCTTCTTAAAGAGAAAAGCCAGAAAACATGGCCAAATACAATGTAAAAGACCTAAAATTCAGGCTTTTCCATCCTTGTGTTCTACTGTAAAATCTTGTCATTTAGGGCAGATGGACACACTGAATATTGAGGCCACCAGCACTGCTTTGTTGAGCACCATGCAGGCCAGGGTCATTCTGTACTTCTGGACTTAGAGATGGAACTGGCCCAGACAACAAAGGAGAACTAAAATCCCTTACTATAAATAATACGTGGTCCTTGGTACTCCAGGAGACCAAATCTGTCCTGCCAGCCACTGTGTTGGCAGTGTTGTGCTACAAAGCTCCTATGCAGGTGTTTCTTTCCTGTGAACCTCATTTAGGGAAGGGGAAGCTGAAGACCTTAGATATTCTCTGTCCTCACAGGTCTCACTTAATGTATTTGAGGACAGGAGAAGTTCACATTTACCTCCCCGTGATGTTGCTTCAAGAGCTGAAAAAAATCCAGTGTGGGGGTTGAAAGTCATTGTCTAGTTGAAGCAGAGATTACCCAGTGTCAATGTCTTCCACCTCCACATATAGCTGCAGAACCCACCTCACCTCTTTCAGCTACTGCCATGCCATCCCCATAGCTGCTGCAATTACTCAGTCTTCTGTCTGACACTAGGTGAAGAGTATCATTGATTTCTTGATTGTTTTAATGCAGTTTAGCAGCTGTAAGAGAGGTAGAACAAATGATGCATCATCAGCTGGTTCCCACAGGTAAACACCAAGTGGTCCTCAAACCATAAATGGGTAAATATAGGTACTGACAGATCCGTGGACTTGATGTGATGGAGAAGCTCCTAGTACCATTCAAGGACTAGGGTTTTGTGGGGTTAGCTACACAAACCTGTGTATTTATTAAGTCAGCTTCTCTGCAGTTAAGGAAATCATATCACCACCTGCCTATTTGACTACTGGACTGGAAAGATGCCCTTACAAAATGGTGCATATGTTTATTCATGGCCTAGGACTCTTGTAACAATGACATGTGGATTATGTGACTTTGGGTTGGTTTAGTCCTACATGTGAACCAAACCAATATGTTGTCCAGCTCTGCATTAAAGAAAAACACTCATGACTTCTTTCTAAGTGTTTATTCTAGTATGTGTTCACTTCCCTGGGAGTTGTTTTTTCAACTGTATTCCCAGGGTAGTCAGGATGTTGGTAAATATTCATTGGCAAAAACATCCCCACATGACTGGAATTCACTCCCAGCAGGCATTAAATTGGAACAGAGGAACAAAGGATATGCCAGACTTGATCAGACCACTGGTCTGTCAAGCCTAGTACCCTGCCTCTGGCAGTGGTCCATTCTTTACGCTGCAGACAAAAGCAAAAAACCAGAAATAATAATAATGCACCTGTCTGGAAATACATCCCAGATACTTCACTCAGACTTACTACACCACCTTAAGTAGCTGGGACTGGGGTTACAAAGAATAAAACAACAGTGTTGCAGGGAACGACTGCATTCACTTAATTTCTGCTGCACTTTATTGATCATCTAATTAGGAGAGACCTTACTTTAATATTTATGTAGCTTCTGAGTTTCCCTGACACCGTTGAAAATGAGCTGTGGCTTCTCAGGCATAATTCTTGTGAGTCAATAGGTGTCTCAGAAATCAATCACGTTTGACTCTGGCAGTCTGACACACAAAAATTGCCTTTCACTTACAACTATACAGCCCAAGTCAAGGAGAGCTGGGCAGTGTCCTGAAATCAGCACCTCTGGTGGCCTTTGCAGAAATGGTTTGATTCCAACAGTGAAGTGATGCTTTTATTATCATAGTTTTTTCCTGTAACGAGGCTTGTCTATGCCAGCCACTGTGGTGGCCCCTGTACAAAGCTACCTCAGATCTGACACTCCCTGCCCTCAAAGACTTTTTGGTCCAGAAGAGAAATTGCAGCAACTGAATGAAACTGGTAAGCCAGCAGTAAAAGATGGAAGGTGGGGTAATATGTCTATCAGGAGAAAATGAACAGGTTTCTCCCACACTGCTACATTGACAAACTGGATCCACTCACTGAGTATGTGGGTTTATTGGCAGTATTAGCAGACAAGCTGAGGATTCATTGACAGAAACCGGGTGATGCTCTCAGCCCTCTGGATATACTGCCCTCTGGAGCAGGTCTGGGGCATGTTGATGAAGAAGGTGCTCAGCACCCAGGCTTGGGTGGCAAATAGAGGCTCTTAGAGAACCTTAGAGGCCCCCAGTGTTTTGTTCTTCACAGGCAACACACAGATGATGCAAGTATGCTGGATCTTTGTGTGCAGATCAGGTCTCTTCAGGTCTGTGAGCAGCTCTGTTTCCAGGTGAGTAAAAAGCGTCTTTAAACATACTTCAGATTTTAGATGCCCCTGCTTCAGTCCAGTTTTAAGCACTTGACCTGAGAAACCTTTGATCCCCACTTCACTATATTACACAAGGGATATGTGGTGTTAAGTCCTTGCTTTTGACTCTAATAAATTGTAACCACCTATGTCGCGTGCCAGCGCTGTGTGAAAACAGTGCATGTGAAAAGTGATGCTCACTGAAGATGGGTGCAGCGGGTGCCACTGGCAATAAACGACTGACTGTGGAGTGGGGTGGTCACAGTGAAGGGAACCGGTGCTTTGACCTTAAAAGCTGTTCTGAGCACATCCAGTCTGTATGGAAAACTCAGTCGAGAATGGACATCTGTGGTTTTGGTCTGTTAACTCGTATTTGACAGCTTGGGTTTTGGCAGCCTGAAAAGATTAAAAACAGATAAATAAAATGCTGCCCAGATGGGGCTACCCTTGCACTAACAGATAGCTGCAAGGGGATGAGAGATTGAAAGGGGGCTGAGATGCCAGGCACAATGGTAGCAGTGGACCCAAAGCTCTGCAAACATCCCAGTGCTCACTTTTCCTCAGCTGGTAGCCATTTCTTTGAGGATTTGAACTGCCTGGCTCCTGTGTGAGGGTTTGCAAAGTGCCTGTGTGGAAAATATTTCCATCTGTGTTTCTGCATGCAGCTGTCAGAGGAGAGGAGCATGATCTGGGAGTCCAGCAATGCTCTGCAAACCCTGTGTCCCTTGGGCATGCCCTGGCTGAGCAGCTTCGTGGCCCTTTCTGGTGCTTTTCGAGCTGGTGGAGCATTTTCCCTGCCTCTAGGGAGCATTTTCTTGCTGAAGGTAATTAAAAAGAGGAGCTCACATATCTGACCACCACGGGGTATAAAACTGGGTGAGAAGAAAAGATGTTGAGCATTCAATGAGATACATGAATGTATCCATGTGCTTGTTTCCCAGTCAAGTTTGGTTTGGTTTGTTTTTTCATTACCTTAAGAAAGGAATTACGATTTTTTTGCCTGATTGAGCTTGTAACAGGACAGCAGATTTAGAAGAAGGAACTTGTCAGCTTTTTGCTGCTAGGAGGTTAAATGCCCAGAGAAATAGATGCACACAGTGCTTCTGTTCTCTGAGATAGGAGCTGAGGGCTGAGTATCATTCTGAAATCTGTTGATTTTGTGGAGGAGTCAACTGTTGTAACAGTGTTGTCTTCTGCTGGTGCAATGAAGGCATCAGCCAGCTGGAAGGCCAGGATCTGCAGGCTGTGCTGCTCCAGAAACTCACCCCATAGCTGAGCAGCAGTACCAGCTGTACCCTCCAGAGCTCTGAGAGGCTGTGACCATTCCAGCTCAGGGTCTAACTGACCCTGCCAGATGGAGAGGGCATTTCTTACAAGCTAACATGTGACTACAGATGCTTTGAGGCTGAAAAATAATCCAGTCACTAAAAAGGCAACCTGGTTGGTGATTGAAACTAAACCATTTGTTTCAAGTTATGACTGGTTAAAGTCATGATTACATTACCAACAGTCTTTAATGTTTATAATGAGGTAAGGAATAGAAAAGCACCAAAAAACCCCAATTCTAGTCTCCAGCAAGGACAGAAACACTGAACATTTGGAATTGTTTCTGATTACTCCTCTAGAACAGCATGCACAGCCCTTATGGAGTGTCCAAGCTGCCATGTGGCTTGTTCAGGGG
>VWZY01002766.1:205363-275246 GCA_013399075.1 Chloroceryle aenea | reverse complement strand
GGTGAGGTGAGGAACCAGCCGGTGCGGGTTGATGCAGACACTGCCAACTCACTTTCTGCTGCTGCTGGGCAATTAGGCACATCAGGAACTCAGGGATTTGAATTTCTTTCTTTTTTTTTTTTTTTTCTCCTCCNTTTCTCCTCTCTTTTCTTCATGTTTGTAAGTGAAATGACATGAAATATCTGCAGGGTTCACACACACGTTCCCTGCCATTGTGTTCATCTGCATCCCCTCCCAGCAGTCATCAAAAAAAGGAGACAAAAATAACGCTGTTTGAGCTGAATGTATCTCTGTGCAGAGGAACCATGCAATGCCCTCTGCAGCATTCAAGCCCTGCCTTGGTTCTGCGTATGGCTCATGGGTGAAGCAGCCACACAAAGAGGGCTGTTGTATTGAACAAGTTTCCTTCGGCACAATAAAAGTCTCTGCCATATGAATAAAGCTCCTTTGTGTAGGGAGAGGAGCATTTCCCGCGTGCAGGGGAGGAAAGAACACACCCCTAGAGAATGGGCAGCATCGGGCGTTCACAGAATCACAGAATCACAGAGTGGTAGGGGTTGGAAGGGATCTCTGGAGATCATCGAGTCCAACCCCCCTGCCAGAGCAGGGTCACCTAGATCATGTCACATGGGAAGGCATCCAGGTGGGTTTTGAAAGTCTCCAGAGCCGGAGATTCCAGCACACCCTCCCTGGGCAGCCTGTTCCAGCCTCTGTCACCCTCACCATGAAAAAGTTTATCCTTACTTTTACATGGAATCTATGTTCCTGCTTGGACCCGTTGCCCCTTGGCCTGTCATTGGACTTCACAGAGAAGAGCCTGGCTCCATCCTCCTGACACTCGACCTTTCCATATTTATCAACATTAATGAGGTCACCCCTCAGTCTCCTCCAAGCTAAGGAGCCCCAGCTCCCTCAGCCTTTCCTCACCGGGGAGATGTTCCCCTCCCTTCCATCATTTTTGTGTCTCTAGGCTGGACTCTTTCCAGCCTGTCCCTCTTGAGCTGAGGGGCCCAGAACTGGACACAATATTCCAGAAGCAGTCTCTCCAGGGAAGAGTAGAGGGTGAGGAGAACCTCCCTCGATCTACTAACCACCCCATCTAACACACCCCAGGATGCCACCGACCTTCCTGGCCACAAGGGCACATTGCTGGCCCATGGTCATCCTGCCATCCAGCCACGTCCCCCAGGTCCTTTCCCCTATGCTGCTTTCCAGCAGGTCAGTCCCAAACCCATACTGGTACCTGGGGTTATTCACCATCATCCTTCCTCACCACGAGGCATCTTTTTCTGTTGCTGCCTTCTGGCAGTGAAGCACATAGTAATACTGATTGCAAAGAAACAAGCTACCACAAAAGGCCTTCTTCTGCACCCACCTGTCACCCTGGGCTGCAGGCAAGCTGAGTGAGGCATGTGGTAGCCATGCTGCTGTGGGAGGGAGCTCAGAGGGTGCAGAGCTGAGCCCTCACTGCTGCGCTGCTGTGTCTGAAAGAGAGAAGGTGAGTGTGCTGGGAACTGCTGCTGTTGTGTATCCAGGCCCACCGTGGGATCTTCTGGCAAGGATGCCAGGCATGCCCAGGACACCGGGAGCTTGTAATCCCTTCTCCTGAGCCCTGCAGGGTCAGAGCTGCAATTCATTTGCCTACCAGAGAGCCAGAAAGCCCAAACATGTGCTTACACCCTAAGCAGAGATGCCTATGCTTAAAGGCTCTTCTGATGCTGGTCCAGACCCAGCTTGTGAGCTGAGGAAGACGCTGCTGCTGCTCCTTCCCAAATGAAAAGCACTCTGTAAAGGCAGGAGCACTTGTGAGGCCTGTGCTTGAAACCACATCTAAAAACAGACCGTGTCAACAGAATATCAAACCAGACATCGGCTACCTCTAAACCACATGCAAGGCCTGACTTGAAGCTGCATTTGCCAAATGTGCATGGCAGAAGGGCTGGTGTGACCACATTTCCTGTTGTCTCCAGGCCCAGGGCACCCTGGTGCGATGAAGCAGAGCATTCATCTCCAGCCATGCTGGCCAGGGGACAGAGCAGCTTCGGGCACCCAGTACAAATGCTCCCATTGCTGCCAGTGCTCCCCAGCCCCTCAGCTGCTCCCTGGCCTGAGAGAAAGCATGGCACATGTTGTTCAAGTGCTCAAATGCTGTGCTGGGAATTGCAGCAAGACCTCCTTCCATCTGCTGTCACCAGCACAGGGCACTTTGCTTTCTCATAAGGTGGGAGGCGACCAGGAGTGGTCCCCAGTGAGCATGGTCTGCAGAGAAGCAGGAGCTGTTGGGTGGTTAACGTCAGCAGGCTCTGTGGGCACCGTGGCATCTCATTGAGCAGCACAGAAAATGTTTTTGTTGGGTTACAGCAGCATCTGTGGTGGGTAGGAGGACCTTTCACAGGGGCTGGGGTGATGCAGGCAGAGACTGCAGGTAGAAGGAAATACTTCTAGGTTTCAGGCTTCTCCTTGTTTTGGGGAAGGGATACTGCTGGTGGAAAAGCCACGCTGAAGAGAGCTCTTGACCTGCTGTGATTGATCCTTCAGAGCACAAGACACAGCCCAGTCTCCTCTCCTGGGCTGAGGAAGAGGCTGCTGGCTCCCAAGTACCTCCAATGGTGACTGTCAGGGCTTTGTCTGTGAACGGTGGCTGCTCCATACTGCTGGAATGCCCAGGGAATTTCTGCCTTAAAATCCACCCTGGCTTCAGGGCAATGAAGTGCCAGGACAAGAGGGACCAATTAGAGGGACTGGTGGAGAGCAGGAGAGGCTGCAGCACTATCCGCTCGCTGTCATTCCACAAAGGTTTTCTTTTCTCTATGTTTAATATGCAAATATTTAATGGGTGTATTAGAGCAGAACAGCCATAACTTGAGACCTTTCAGTCAAGATTAAACAGGTGCCAAGTCTTTCTTTTCAAGGCCCTGCACAGCTGTGAGCCCACCCTCTCCAGTACGTGATTCTGGGATGCTGCTGGAGCCTTTTCCACATCCCTCCCCCACCATGCCTCATCCACTCCCCCAAAGACCCTTTTTTTCCCTCTATTTTTTTTTCTCTTTCTGCAAGAGACTGTCTTCGCTGTTCAAAAGGAGCAGGAAAAAAAAAGAAAAGAATCCTGATTTATTAGCTCTGGCGTAGAGGGCAAGGTTTTGACCTCAGGTGTGAATCTGAGAAAAATACTATTTTCCTGACAGCCAGCCCTCTCGGAGTGAATTAAAACTGCTATTGTGAGGAAATGGATTAAAGCCATTTCGGCCTTTATGACAATATCAAGGTGGTTACTTTATAGAGCACCTAGGATGTAGACTTGCCCCAAGGTGCTTTATAATCATCGCTTTAAAGGGAGAGAATTTGCCTGTAGAGATGAATCAACGGGTGTATTTCATGAAACATTAATGACTGCTTTTGTAGATGTAAATTTGGGGGTATGTGTCTGCATCTCTCTGTGCTGTCCTGCAGCTGCAGCTTAAGCTCTTTTGCTGTTAGTGAGGATCATAATCCAGCAGAGCACTTTTGCTGGAGGAGCTTTACATCATCTTCTAATGTAAACAATATTGTAAGAGAGTCCGACAGCCCCACAGGATTTTCATTGAGAGATGATTGATGTGGAAAGGGATGGAACTGCAGTGATTCTGCATCAGTCACAGCTCTTGCTTGGCTCTAAAACTGACCCTGTTAGCACAGTCTGACTTGGATCATTTGTCTCAGAAGTACCAGGGGATTTTCAAACAGCTGTGGATTCAACCATTTCAAATGGGAACATATTTTTGGTTTGTGGTAAGAACAACATAAACCGTATGTGTTTCAGAACTCAGGCCTCAGCATTCCTGGCTTGTTTTGTCAGTGTGGCTTTGCTCTCCTCGGCAGCATTCACACATGCGGCTCCATGGTGGCTTTCTTGGGGGGGTGGGGGTTGTTTTTCCACTTCAGGTCTTCCTCCCTTCTTTTTTCCTCCAACCCTACAGAAAGAAAAGAGAAAAAAGATCAAAGAAAAGCAAGGAAAGGAAAAGAAAAGCAAAGAAAAACAAAGCAAATCAAAGCAAAGCAAAGNAGAAAGAAAATGCATCACCTTTGCTTTTTACAGCTAGGCAGGGTTTAAGGTATGGGAATGCTCAAGCAAAGGAGATATTTGTTTTTCAGCCTTTGCTATATCCCCCATCTGATGTGTTTTCTCCTAATAGCTGCTGATTGTACACGTGCCCACTGGTAAAAGCAAGTACCAGACATCGTGGCAGAGCCCTGTGCAGGAGCTGTGTGCTGCCAGCCCTCTCTCTGCGTCCAGATGGGTATTCCATTTCACTAATGCAAAATTACTCTGATTTTCTGCTCCTCTCCCCAGCCCTTTCCATCACTCCTCCCCTTCTCTTTCGGCAGATTTTGTCCCCACTGACATCTGTTCCAAGGAATGATGAACTGAGCTTTGGAGCAATTACCACAGCTTGCGTTTCCCGAACCAGCTTGCAGCATGTGTACTAAAAACACCAGAACTAAAAGTCAACAGGGTGTAAAAGGCAACAGAGTCTCCCACCTCAAAGCTAATGATGTTTTGCCACATGAACAAGAGCCATGGATCTTCATTTGCTGGCTCCTTTCTCATTTGTACAATTTTCAGCCATTGCTTAATGGAGCCCGCCTGGTTCTCATGACATGATATTATATTATCACAAAGCTCATGTTAAAGACCTTATATTTTACCCCAGGCACCTGTGGCTGCTCAGCAAGGAGGAAAGCTCTCATGTGCCAACTTGGATCCAGATCGTGCAGTCGGAAAAGCCTGATTTTGGAAACGCTCCTCCACCTTCCCCGTGGCCGAGTGCAGCAGGGGTTGGGGAGCTGGTGGAGTGCTCGGGTGCCTCCCGGCCGAGAGGCTCCGTGCTCCAGCCGGCGGCTGGGGATTGATATCCCAGAGAGAGTGAGAGCAGAGTTATTTCCGCAATCCATTCACATAATGGATGTGAATGTCAAGATGCCGCCATCTGAAGTATGAGCACCTTGGAACAAAACAAAAAATTACTGGCAGTGTCAGCTTTCAGGAATGCTTTTCAGAGGTGGTGGAAAGCTGCACACGCAGCACCGACTTTCTTCGGCACCTTCCTTTCTGCATAAAAGGCGTCCTCAGGCCTTCTCCTCTTCCTCCACAGGCAGATATGCACAGATCTGTTCTAAACTCAGCCCTGTGCACAATTGCTGCCATCTGAGCAGCTTTTTGGTGGGCCATTGCTCAGGTAGGCACCCTGCTCGAGGGGATTTGTGGCTCCAGTGTGGATGCTGCCAAAGAACAGTGAATAGACCAGAGTCGACCATCCCTGTCCCAGGTTTTATCCCCCTCTTTGCTGCACACTGCCTGGAGCTCGTGTCAGACATGAGACGCAGGCTGATTTGGCAGCCTCCTGTGTACAAACACCGTCTCTGGATCTGGAGCTCCAGGACCAAACTGAAGCTGGAGCGTGGTTTAGTGCCAGCCAGGAGATAGCTGTAATCACCCTCGTACTGAGCCAAATCCCTCCGTGCTCATGAGCTTCCTGGCTGGAGGTTTAAGTACTGTCCACATCATCACTATCACCGCAGTTGGTCAGAATGACTTACTCTGACTGTGAGCTCTGATTACACTGGAGAGCTGTCTGCTCTCCAGCTGTTAAAATACTTCTCCCTTGATCTGGGGACACAGGTAGAGAAAGCTGCATGGCTCACATCTTGGCCTTGGATGTTCAGCACACCTCAGCACTCAGGGCTGTTGCACTGCTCTATGGCATTAGGAGGAAAATTTGCCTTGTATTTTCCCTAGAAAAATGCTATTGACTTTGCAGTGGGTCAGCATGTGGGGAGCACTGTTCCTCACTTGGGAGGATCTTGGCCCAAACCCCATAAGGCCATGGAGGACAGAAAGGGAGTTTTCCCAGGAGTGCCTATATTTGGTGCCTAAACTGCACAGTGATTGACAGCTTGGAAATGAAATAGGCTGGCTGTTACATCAAAAGAGCTCTGAAAAGAATAATTTTCTCCCAAACAGGCCCTCCTGCCCAAAACTGCTGCCTAAAAATATTATTGATAGAGAACCCTCAAAGCCCAGATACCACTCCTTCCCTACCCAAGTCAGCTCCAAGGAGATCACCGACACCAAAAAATATTAGATGCAAAATAAGTATTATATCCTTGGATCAGCCCCTGTCTGTGACCTGTCAGGATACTTCAAGGGCTGAACAGTATTTCCCACCCCATGTCACTAACTTTCCCATCATATAATCAAGTTTCATTTCGAGGAGAAGGGGAGTGCCCTGGCATTCAGACCCGATTGCCTGATTTGAATTTAGATTATTCCATCAAGGTAATAACAAGATCTGGGATTACAATCTGCTGGAATAATTTAGTAAGCCATGCGAGGTCACTATTGCTTCTCACAAGTATGGCTTAGACATAATTTACTGGGCAGTAACTTGACCTGGAAGAGAGAGGTTTATCTTCTTGGCATGCTGCGTCTGGGTAGCTCGACAATCTCTACATAAATTTGAGATCTTTCATTCTCCAGCTGGTTGTTATTACTTATAATCTCTTAATGCAAAAGGTATTCCTTCCAGGGGCCCCTCTCCTTGCCTTTCTTACCTTTATTTAAAAAAAAAAAAGAATTTACTGCATGCTGTTTTGTCTTAGCATCTCAGGCTAATGCCCTTGCAGCCATTATAATTGGGTCATTGCATCAAAAGCCTTTGCTATGTTTTAGCTGTCTCTTCACTTCTAAATGTTATGCTATATTATAACATATGGGTTTTTTTCAGGAAACATTGATTAAAGGACTTATGTTGAAAAATCTTTCCTTGTGGACGGATCTTGTAGCATTGCTAAGCACCCCTTTTGTGGGGAGATTACAAGCAGGATGGGGGAATTGCAGGATTATAGGAGAAATGGGGAAAAGCTGCTGCAGGGATTCCTGAGGGAGGTTTGTTCCTGGCTTCTCTCAGCGTAGTTACAGTGCTGCTCTTACAGCCCCTGCTCCATCCCTCTCTGGGTGTTTGAGACCAGCAGTGGGTTGGTGTCTGCCCACACTAAGTGCACGGCCCTTCTCTGCATCCTGGGACATCCTTTCTATCTCTTGTCCTCTTCCTTGATGCCAGCAGGGACTAAGTGACACCTCATTGCTGCCTCAGCCGCCTGCCAGCTGCTCCCTTCTGAGGTCTGTGCTGCTGCCCCTTCTCCCACACCTACTGCTGCTGGTAGTGGAAGCACTGGGGGATTTCTGCTGCCCTTTGAACTTCTCTGGCTGCTAGAGCATGAAACACCCCCTCAGCATTTCCATGTTCTAGAAAAGCTGGTTTCACTTCTCTTTCGGGTTTTGTTATTTTTTTAAGCCCAGGAGGGCAGCCCATCGCATGCTCTGCTTCCTGCTCCTTTAGCAGAAAGAGCCAGCTCCAAAGAGCTGCCCCGTCCTTGTCACCGAGCTGCAGGAAGCCATGCACTGCCTTCACCACCATAAAGGGGAGTGAGGGAGAAACAAAGCTCAGCTAGAAGAGAGCTGTGCCTCTGGCATCTGCCCAGTGCTGGCAGGACCCAGTGTGACCTGGCTGACATGTCTCGCTCTCTTGGTCCCCAACTGTCCCATCAGTATGTGGTGGCTGCTCCTGTCTGTGCATTGAGTCTTCTCTGGGGGAATTCTGGAAGCATGGTCCATGGCCAGGATGTGTGCAGGGTGAGTCCTGAGGGACTGAGATGTCAGGGAGCACTGCTGGGTCAGCCTGCCCTGCTGCACAGATGCAGCCCCTGAGCACTGGAAGGTGGCAGAGCCTTAGTGTCCAGCCTCAGCTTCACTGCCACACCAGAAGGTCAGTGCCGTGACATGTCCAGCATCAGCACTGGCCTTAGAAGATGGGCGCCAAAAAATGGTCACCCTAGAAGGCAAGAAGCAGCTCTCTGGAAATAGTACTGTTCATTTGGCAGAACATAGTGGCCTTCAGTAAAATACCCTGCAATGCAAACCTCCTTTACAGCCTGGTATAACCATTCTAGCTGTTGGGGTCTGTGCAGTTTTTCTCAACAAAATTCCCGTGTTACGGTTATCTGGAGCCCAGTCAATACCAGTATCTCCTTCCCATTACTGTTATCCCTCGTTTTAGCGACGTGACAAACAGTGTCAGCCTCAGAAATGACAATTTTTATCGAGTGACTAAACGCTTACCTGCACTTCTTCATTAGGACAGCTGAAAAAGAGCTTTTATGTAAGATGATGAAGAGCATTACAACCATCCCCATCAGGTTGGCTGGTTTTTTTTCCTCCTCCCTCATCTTAAGACATTGCAATTTTAGCTGGTATTTGCTTTTCTTCCAGCTCATGGCTCCACTTCTGACTGGAAGGCACAGCCTCTGAGCAGAGCTCTGCCTGTAACATTAGCACAAGGCTGTCAGGGAGCAGACGGCATGTGATCAGGAGAGGCTAAACTGGGACGCTATGATTCAGATAACTGGCTTCCCTATTTCTGGCTCCACCTTGAGGTCCAGGCTCTGCCACTCCTTGTCTCGCAGGCAAGGGTGCAGGGACACAACATCCCACCATGGCTAGCAGCTGGTGCTCAACACTGTGCAGAAGAAGCAAGTGCATGAAGCAGGACATTGGCAATGGAAGAGGAACCAGAAAGGGGACAGGGATGGAAATATCCCAAGGAAGAAACATTTTTACTAGTGCTGTTGTAGAATTTCCTGCTCGGCCCTGCATGAGGGAGCTGCTCCATCCCCTCTGGCTCCTCTCCCACTGTTTCTGCTTTTGTTGTGAGCTTCTCAGCAGTCGTCCCAACAGACCATCATCCTTAGCTCTTGGTCCTGCTGCTTAGTCAACTACTTGTGGAGGATGAGAGGTGGAGGGAGGTGCTGCTGAGGAATCTATCCAGCAACTTTGAACTATGCAGAATTGTACAACTTCAGCAAAAATTCAATCTGCCCCTGGAAACTGCAAATTATTTTTTAAGGAACGAGATATTTAATTGAAAATTCAGGGCTGTATCTTCTGTTGGGCTATTGCTTACGATGAGTGTAATCACATAAAGTGAATTTTGCTTTTAAATTATGGGGCAATGTCATAGGAAAGGAACATAATTTCATTCCCATAAGACAGTTGCCCACACACATCTGAGAGCAATGTTCTTCCTGAGCAGCCTGCCAGAGGCTGGTGGCTGAAGCTCAAAAACCTACAAAAAGCAGAAAGCAGAAACGAAACTGTCACTCACCAACCTGTGCTAAGAAAAAAAGGTTCCTCTACCCAAACCACCTATTTAAGTCTCATCTCTCATGGCAAATATTACCAACACACCTATTTAAGGTCATTCTGCCAATGCAGGTATTACAGCCACTGACAAAAAGGAGGAGGATTAAATCTGCTGTTGTTTGATGTTCAGTAGGTGGCTCTGGAAGAAGCAGCTGCTGCTCCATTCCCACAGGTCCACTGTAAAAGCTTTAATGAGGCAAGAAACAGTGACAGCCTTGTGCCACAGTGGTGGTTGCAGGTGGTGCCTCCCTCCCCCAGCCAGCAAGCCCATGGTGCCAAACAGACCATCAGGGCACAACATCTGCCTGAACTTCACAGCTTCTTCGTCCCAAATCCCCAGTCTAAAGTACTTGCTCAAAGACCTCCCCAGCTTCGTCTCTCTTCCCAGTCCCCTCTCCCTGCTGGCCTCAGCCTGCTTCTGGCACAGGTCTAGTTCCCTTTCTTTTTCATATTTCCTTCATAATTTCTGTAATTTCCTTTTTTGTGCTTCTCTCCTCCTGTTTGTGCCCTTCCAGAAGTTTCTCCCCACAGCATCTCTCCCCTCTTCCTTCATCCAAATTCCTCTGCCCCAGGGAATGGCACTCGCTGCAGCTGGGCTGCTTCATGCCCTCCCCATCAGCTCTGCCCAAATTCTGCTGGGTCTTCCCTTTCACATCATCCTGTGACCTGCAGCAAAGTCTAGCCCTACCACTGGCCTCTCTGTGTCTGCATTTCCTTCAGAGAATCCTCCTACTTCCTGGAGACAATATTAGACTCGAGACGATGCAAGAGAAAGTGGAGGTTTGGGCATCCCTCCTCCATCAGCAGGGCATCCCTCCTCTATTAGCTTGACCTACAAGGACCCCAGTATTGCGTTGACCCATGGACAATTGCCCTGGCTGCTAACCTAGCAGAAATGGCTTTCTCTCCTGACTGCTTCTCCCTCCCATCCTCTTCAGCTGTGCCCTTTGCCTGTAGCTTCTCATATTCTTCCTCCCCATCCCCCCATCCTCCCGCCGTTTTCCCACTGACAGCCTCTGTGGACCACCGTATGGTTTGACAGCAACACCATCAATCGCTTCTCCGCCCTTCAGTCGTAGTCGTGCTGTGCCCTGACTGTCCTCTGCACCTGCCTGCCATCACCCCATACCTGACACACACACATTTGCCTCCCACCGTCGCTCTTTGACTCAGAGCAGCCACCCGTCAAGGTGGCAGGATACTGCCAGGAAAACAGGGGGAAGGAGCTTACCCTTGGTCCCCACCTGGCCTTCTCTTTGCCAGGCTTTCCTTTCCTCTTTCCCCACCTTTCCTCACTCCCTCACAGATTCTGTGTGTTAACGTGCCCTGTTATTTGCTGTTTCAGCCCCCTCTGAGAGGCAGCAGTTCAGTCCCCTCTTGATCTACACTGACTTTTGTTTTCTCAGAAATTTTTGTTGCCTTTTTTAGAAACCTCTTCAGCTCTCTTCAGCTTGTGCTTTTCCGCCTGCCTTGCCCCTACCTCTCAAAGGACATCTCTGAAATATTTTTTTTCCCCTCCCTCTTGCATCTTATGCTCAGAGGTGTATTTAGATTAGAAGAATTAAGGAATGGGGAAGCCAGTGCTTTTTAAGTTCCAGCAATGCTCTGATCTTAGCAAATTTCAGTGATGTTGTAACAGATTAATCTATTGCCTGTGAAACTGAAGAACCCCACCTGCATCCTACCCTGCCCTTGGTGGTGACACACACTTGGACTTGGCCAGGTTTGATGTAATTTTCCCCTCAATATGGCTCTCCAGGCTTATTATTTATCCCATGTAGGATGCACTCTTTTATTTCTGGCACTGATCACATCTCTCCTGCCATGCCCTCTCCCTTACCCCTGCAGAAGCAGATCATTCCAGCTCATTCCTTAGCAAAAATTATGGGTCTTTGTAAGTCAGCAGCACCATCGTGATTCTCTTTCCAGTCAAAAGAAAACAGAGGTGAAATGAAACTGAATTACTTAGGGTGTTTTCCACTGCTTATTTGTAATGTCATCCCAAAGAGCATTTCAGAAAGAAGACACAGAAGAGCTTGTGATGACTAATACAATGCAGTCATGCAATTAGCACCATGCTCATTTAATAATCCAGTCTTAGGAAAGAAATTGCAATAGTGTCAAGAAAATGTATCAATGCCTAAGCACTAACCATCCTGATGTCAAGATAGCTCCTCCCATCAGTCCCTCGCTGCTATATAGCCATGGCTACAGGCATGGTTATATTTGCTCCTGCAGAAATGTTTACCACGCATTCAGGAAGAACAACCCAGTCTAGGAGCTTTTCTCCAGTGGCATTTGGTGCTGGAAGTTTCAGAGGAACACCTAAGCTTCACTTTCATGAAACAAGGCACATTTTTCCTGCCTCTACCTGGCAGTGAAGTTTCTGGCTTAAGAAGAAAGATTGCCTCTTGGCTGGTTTTACAGTCCCTAGTGTTAGTACATGTACAGATCTTATTGTTACCAGTATGTGGACTCATGATTTTGGGTTTGACTGCTGAAAAAAGAATAACTAAATCCTTATCTGAGTGGAAGGCTTTCCTTTGTCCCTGTGGTTTCAGGTGCTGTCTGTCTTTCCTCTTATTCCTTTTCCCTGCACAGTGAGAGCCATAGCTGAGCTGGGTGTGCTGTGTAATGCCTGCAGCATGGAAAACAGCAATGATAATTCATCTTTCACCATCCTGGTGGTGAGGAGTCAGCTGAAGCTCTACCAGGAATCACAGAGATTTTGTATGCCTTGCCTCCAGAGGAGAAACACATGTTGCAGCAAGTACAGGGTCTGAAAGAATAGAGACTAGGGCAAAATAAGTGCTTGTCAGTGGGTGGACTGTTAAGCCTGTATAGCCAAATCCTGAGAGGTCCTAAGCCCTCACAAGCAACCTGGCTTCAAAAGGACTTCAGGTACGTCCCCTGAGGACCTGGTCACAGGGCTTTTACTTCATGAAAGGTCTCCACTGGCTGGGTGGAGTGTGAAAGGTTTTTGAGTGCAACAGAATTATGTTTCTTGGATTCGTGGAGCAGGCAGCATGGATCTCGGATTGTAATGGCACTGTCTGGCCCCTTGGAGATGCTGGTCATGACTCCTGATGTTAGAAATACCTTGCTGCTTCAGGACTCACTATGGTGGAACTGTGTAAAGCAGGGAACAAACTGAGCCGCTGTCAGGAAGGCTCATAGGTAGCAGATGGTAGCTCTCTTCCTTGTGAGAGTGGCAGAGCCTGGAACAGGCTGCCCAGAGAGGTTGTGGGGTCTCCTGCTCTGGAGACTTTCAAGACTCACCTGGATCTGTTCCTCTGTGGGCTGCCCTGGGGTGACCCTGCTCTGGCAGGGGGGTTGGACTCGATGATCTCCAGAGGTCCCTTCCACCCCCCACCATTCTGTGATTCTGTGATGCCTGCTTGGCTCTCTGGAGGGAGGCAAATCTCTTAGATGGCTTTGGACTCCTGACTCTTAACAAACTGCACATTGTACAAAACAAAACTTCCAGTTAAACAGGAGAGACTTTCTTTCCATTTGGAGTGGGGTCCCATCTGACTCTTCCCAGGGATGCACAGCGATTGCTAACAAAGCAGCATTTCCATGCTTTTGAGTCCCACAAAGGGCAAACCTTTACCATGACACTGCCTTAATATTATTATTATTATTTAAAGACACTGAACAGAAGTGCTGTAGCTTGGAGTATTATTTTCAGTAGTTCCAGCAACGTCTGCAGCACACCTGCTCTCCGTGGTCATTTCAAGCCAGCTCTTACTCTGTTGTTATTGGCTTCATGCCAAGAGCCAGCAAAGCAAAAAATTTTTCACTTAAGCCCAAACTTACTGTTCTCCTGTCAGCTTCCCTGTAATGTATTACTTCTCTATGTCCTTTGACCTCCTGCATTTCTTTGTAGAGGAATATAATTAATTGTGAGCCACAGCTTAGCTCTGGGGGTTCAAAACAGTTTCACGTGTTTACTCAAAACATTAACATTTTTCCTTCTTTTTTTAATTTCCAGGCAGAAAAGGTGAGGAGGGTTAAACAAAGCATCTCTCCTTCCAAGAGCTCCAAACCCCAGCAGGGCTGGTAGGAGCCGATGGGGGGAAGGGGTTGAGATTGCTGGTCAAGGGTGTTTCTCAGCCAGACCCCTGGAGCAGAGCTGTGCCTGGGAGCTGAGGTGCAGGATGGAAAGAGAGACACCTGGACACCTCTACTGCACAGCCCCGGGGCAATAAAAAGGAGAAGAAGGTGTTATTCTAGAAAAAACACAAATTATGGTCATCTAGTACATAACTACCTAGGCTCTTAAAGGGGTAAGGGCACAGTGCTGAACCCCTGTAAGCTCTCCCCATGCAGGATGGACAGTGTGGTCTGAAATCCCACTAAGAGAGCCACGAGGGACCCACTGTGGTGGGCAGCATCAGGCAGCCCTGGCAGCAAACCTATTGCCTGGGTTTTGGTGAACAGCATTTACATTCTGGCACCAGAGGGCTGTGAGCAAGAGCCCTAAAGCTAAGTCTGAAATGAAATAACCTGAGATCAATACCATGCAGTTGGGCTGTAAACACCATCACTGGTTTCTGTGCTGGCCTGAGGAGCTGGCAGTTGAGGGCTGGGCAGCCAAGGACTGGGGAAATGCTGCTGCATCCAAGCTGACAATTTTCCTTCTCTTAGCACCACAGTGGTGTAGATGGTGGATCTCTGCAGACCTCTCTGGGTTTTGAAGGAATATTTATTGACATGCTGACTGCACAAAAAGCTACCCCTGTCAACAGGAATGTTATCATTTGCCCTACCTGTGCTGGTCCTCATGGGTAGAGCTCACCTAATACAATGACATGTTCCAGGGATCTAGGCAAACACCAATATCTTTGTTTCTCACTGAGAAATCAGGACACAGAAGAGGTGTTAAAGTGACCTGCTCCCTTTCTTATTCACACATCAATTCATGAGGATTTATCGTATGAATTATGGCAAACCTTATTACCTGAGGAAGGCCTTATTTACTCATCACATCAATAGCACCTCTGCAGCAACCCTGCCGAGAGTGTAGAAATCCTGCTTCATTTGTGGATTATCGTCAGAAGAACCCAGGTGTTGCTAGAAGCCCTGAAGGACCCAGTTAAGCCCCCACTTTTCCCATCCTTTTTCTGCTGTAGAATCATTTCTTATGTTGCAGAACATGCACACAGCCCATTTGAGGGCAGCTGGTGCAAATCCTATGTGTGGGTCCTGTGAATCCCACAGGAATTTTCTTAGGATATAGAGAAAGAAGGGAAATTGAAAATAGATACAGGAATAAACAAACAAAAAAAAACCCACCTCATAAAACTTCAGGACATTTCTACTTCTCAGGCCTCTGGAGCCATCCAGCACCATAAGCAACCAGCAGCTGGCAAGAGCTCTATTCAGTAATAATGAGAGGTGTGCTTGGGGTTACACTTTCAAAGGGATATGAGGATTCTGGTCCTTCTGAACTTAGCAGTAGTGCCATAGCTGATGCTCCTCAGAAAGCCCCAATAACCTTTTGGGAGTCCAGTCAGCACCTTTGAAGTCCATGACAATGTTGCTGCAGTAATAGCTCTAAAGAGCTGTGTTGGCTCTTACATTGCTGAAGCACCATCTATTTTGTACCACTCAGGTTCTTTGAACTAGCACTCCTCCTCAGCCTTACAGCACCTGATACATCTGCCATCAAGCTTCTTTGCTTCTTTCTTATTGCTTTTCCAAAGCAAGCTCTCCTATAACCTCATTTTTTTATTGCTTTTAATAGAAAAAAAACCCACCAAACCTGGTTCCATAATAAACTCAATGTCTAACTTTGCAGGGAAGTTACACACACAGCCCTGCTGGGATTGAAGCAGCAACCAGCCACTGAAGATCTCTGTTTGTACATCCTCTTACTTTAATTCCTTTTCCTCAGTGCACTCTCACATGGAAACTTGCAGGAAAAAGGACTAGATTTAATATCAAAAAAGGTGCAAAACTAGTTGGAAAACAGACTGTGGGTTGTTTGCTTTTTAAAAAAATCAACACTTCATTGTCATATTGGGAGGATTAAGTAAGGTCCCAACACGATTTGTCACAAATCTGGCACAAACTAAGCAAAGGCAGCAGTCAAAAGCTATTATAGAAGCCAAAGCTGGCTTTTAACATCATGCATCAGCTAAGAAAACATGAAACCTCACAGCATCACCCTGATCTAATCATGATATATGTGACAGCTGGATGCCAGAAAGTTCTTTGTAGCTTACTTAATGGCATGATGGAGTATCAAAATGGTGGGGGTGACAGGCGACCTCAGCCTCGAGTCACACCAAACATTCAGTGTCCCTGCACGACACTTCCCTTGGGAAGGATGTGCTGACCTGTATGAGATTGCATGTGCGAGCGTGGTCTAACCCTTCATAGTTTTCTATGTGCAAAATGAGAAGCAGATTGCTCAGTCCTGGGCACCAGACTAGATCCCACTAGATGCCTTGGCTGCTGCTCACCACCTACCATACTGCCCCAGTAACCTGAATGGCAAACCCAGTAACCAAGCTTTGAGGCCACATCACATCTGGTCCTTAGCAAGACTGGAATAAAAACCAGTTCTGGAACAAGTGGTTGTAGCCAGGGACCAGGAGATGTGGCACAGGAGGCAGCCAACAACCTGTACATTTGGTTTTTATATCTTAGAATTGTCTGCTAAACATCCAAATCTTTCTGACATCTAATAAGAAAGAGAAGCCAACAGTAATTTATTTGAAATGTTATGGTCTTTTGGGCAAACTAATTCTCCCTGCCTCTTAAGCACAAGTCCATACAGTCAGTGCAGAATGGCTACTCCTCTAGTACCCAAACTAAGATCATCTTGTCCATGAGTCATGTATAACATTGTCCATAGGAAGATAAGGTTTGAATGCAAATTGATCCTGAAAAGCCCCAAGGAATGGACAGAAATCAAATAGATGGATGTAAAAAGAGGGAAAAACATCAAATGGCAAAGTCCCCAACAAACAAGCCCAACCTGAGGCCCTCGTGAACAGTGACCTACCTGCCAGGCAGCGATGTGCAGAGAGGAATCTACAGCCCTTAGAGATCCAAAAACTGTGGGAGTCCATTGTATTGTCTGCCCACAACACAAGAAAAGGCAAATGTCATCCTGGGACACACCTGCAAGTGTGTTTTATGTAAGACACAGAAGAAATTATTGTGCTCTACTTGGCACCAGTGCAGTCTCAGCTGGAGTTTGATGTCCCATTCTTGGCACCACGCTTTAAGGAAAATGGAGTTTGGACGGGGTCCAAAGGAGCTCATAGGAAAGACAAAAGGTTCAGAAGATGTAGCCCAAGACAAAAGGCTGTTTGAGTGGGTGTCTTGTCTGGAAATGGGAAGATGAGGGAAACCTAACAACACTTAACTACCAGGCAGAAACCCAACTTCTTTCTGCCCATTATAGAGTGGTGATGTGAAGTGTGATGTCTTCCGCTCTGATTTTGTTTGCTGGGCTTGGTAGAGCAGGACTGCTTTTGAAGTGCAACTTTAGACCACCTGTTAGAACTTCTTCAGACTTTTAATATGTCCTTAGAGGAACCAGACCTTTCTCAGATCTAAGTCCCTCAAGATTCCCCTGAGAATCTGTTTTCACGGCTGGCATTCATCATGACCAAGCACTTTTGAACATCTCCAGTTGTCTGGGACATTGTATGGCTTAGCACTACAATGCTGTCATTAAGCTGAGACAGCCTCTGTGACATGATGGTTCTCACTGCTCTGCATCAGCATGCCTAGTGACTACTTGCTCTGAGACACACGATCTGGACACACGAGGCTTGAGTCATTTCCAGCGTGGACATCTCCAGTGGTGCACCTGCCAGAGCTGGCAGATATCAGGACCTACAGAACACCTGAATGTTTCTGGACCAGCAGTTGGACTCGGGTGGCACTTCCTAGGGGAAATTGGCAACCAGCCTGTGCTCAAGCAGCTGAATTGTGCATGGATAAAGAATTACACCATGTTGCAGCGGGCAGGAGATGGGGTTTCTGTCCATCCTGTAAGAGGTTCCCATCTGAACCCTGGGGCATCCACAAGCACATCTTGTCCAAGGACCAAGTGCAATGCAGTGCCCAGTAGGGCTGGCAGTGCGGTGCTCATGTGAAAGCCAAGGAAGGCAGCAGGATGAGGGGAATGGCTGGGGTAGGAGATAATTCCTCCTCACGTTATTGCATCTGCATATCCTTGCAAGCACTGCCTCCCCTTCCCTCCCTGGAGCCCTGGCTCCCCAACCCCATTGCTTACCCGGGACGTGGAGCTGGCATTGACACCAGAGCCCGTTTCTGGGCCACGCTGCCCAAGAGGGCAATCATGCACACTTCCTTCCACAGTTATGCAAAAAAGCATCCACCCCACACAGATTGCCACTGCATTTGAGGCCTTGTGTAATCTTGGCAGAAGGGGATGGATTTTGCCCAGAATACACAATTTAGTGCTAATTATCTCTTCCTGCTGGGCTTCAGAGCACAGAGCTTTCAGTTCAAGAACAACAGCTACAAGAGCTAATGGATTTCTCTGTTACCAGGAAGCAAAACCTTTGCAGAGCGAGGAGGATCTTGCCCCACCACAGGTCCCAGGGCAAGCTCAGCGTGGCAACAGTAGGAGGACAGAATTCATTAACTCTTCAGGGAAGGAGAGAGCATCACCAGCATCGTAATTGCCTTTCATTGGTGCTGCTGGGGTGACAACCCAGCACAAAAGAGCTTCTCATCCCTCCCATGGCATAGCAAATCATGTTGCAAAATTAGGAGAAGAAAACTCCCCTTGTTGGGTTAGTGAGAGGCTGGAGAGAAGTGAGGAAAAGCTGTGGCTGAGATTCATTCTCTTCCATGTCACATACAGTAACAGTCCATATTTTCTGCTCTCATTGGGGGTGAGTGTATAGGACATGGATTAAACTGTTGCTTTCTGAACCCCACTTCCCAACGTGCATTTAACCCATACGTAGGATTACCTATAGACCTCTGCTAGGGCTCCACTGACAAACCACTTCTTTTGTGGTTAGTACCCCCTGAGACATGAAAGAGCTTTGCACCACTCTGCTGGCAATTTGGCCACAGGTAGTGAATTAATTGTGTATGGGAGTCACACAATAATAATTTAATTCACCTGCACTGGCACTTAAGCACCCAGCAATAACTGCTGCAGAGCTGCTCTCTGCACAACTGATGTGGGAGCTTTATAGACCTACATGTGGTGATCATTTGGTTCTAATGCTGACATCTTACCTGAAGGTGAGTCCAGAGTACCTCCTGCCAGAGAGAGTATTTTGGCTGGTGGTGGCCACAGCTTCTCTTTCTGATGCAGTCTTTGAGGTGTAGATGCTCACCTACTTGAATATCCTTCAAGTATAAGAACAAAAATCCTGAAAAACAGAACAGATGCTTCAGTACCTTGGACTGGATCCATTATTAACATGGGACCAACATTACACCCTTCTCAAAGACACTTTCTCACTTGCTCACATGGTGCACAGATGTAGGCTGCTGGCAGCAATCTCTAGTGCAATGCAGGCAACTTCTAGATTTTCAGCTACCCCTTGTCTCCATTTCTTGCACAAGATTCTGGACAGTTAATTCTCATTTGGGTCTCCATAGTTATGACACTAAAATAGCCTCATTTTTGCTGTGTTTTGTTTCCCTCTTGAAAACAGAACGAGAGAAACACTGCTGGGTGAATGGAACACCACCCAGCAATTAGGGTGAGGGCAGATGCCCAGCCCTGGCAGTGTTACTGCAGACACTGAGACAATCCTGAGACCTGACTGCCAACATACAGAGGTTTTAGCAGCAGCTCTTTTAGTGAGCCTGTAACTGAGGTCTTCATGGTGTGGAATTGCAACTACCAGCAGCAAAAAGTGAAAGACTGTAAGGACTGAGACTCCTTTGTGACACAGCTGAGGAAACAGCTGGATGCCTGGTGCCCCTTTGCTGAGATGGCCGTGAGCATCCCCATCACGTTCCGGTGCAGTTTCCTGCCTCCAGAACAAGTTGTCTAGCAGTGTCTCACTGGGAAACACCAGAAGAAACAAAGAGAAATACCAGGCTGATTCCAAGGAAGATTTTATTCTGTGAAACAGAAGTAAATAATTCTCCTGCTTTATGACTGGTGGTTTCACTGTGAGGTATTGCACAACAGGCATAAATAATGCTGAAGTACATCTGCCTCCAGTTTTAGCTGGCTGTTATGTTTATCCTTAGCTCATTGCCTTTTGGAGAAGGTCGGTTATGAAGAACAAAAGCCTTTCAGGGCTGAAGTCTGCTTGCACATGAACCCTGCTTGCCCGACTGCAGCAATAAGCATGTGAGGTACATACTGAAGCCATTGTAATGTTCTGTCTTGTAACATTTGAAATTGAAGTAAGCTTTCTCCTTTTACAAAGAAATATTGAGCTAATTGCACTCATAAACAGAAATCAAAACTCTGTATTTTGGCAAATAAAAGGCAGAACATGCTCTTCCTATCCCACACATGTATGGCCCATTTCCAGCATGAGCAGGTCCATGGGGGACCAGTGTGGGCAGCCACCACAGAGGAAATCAAAGCAACTGGACAACCCATCCCCACACTCCTGGGAACACCAGCCCCAGGCTTGCAGAGACCTATCTTCCTGATTGCTTGCCCTCTCTCTGCTTCTTGCACATTTTTAGCAGGGTTGGTTGTGTTCATTTTCTATCTGGATGGTCTCTGCCTTGGTACTGTCCCAGTAGTCAGGAGAGACCCAGCCTCAGCAAACCTGCTGCCCACCTTGTCCAGCAGAAAAAGAAGGAGCCATGACAACCCTCCCCTTTGAATTAGAAGTATTGATTTGCCTCTTACATAGTACTGAGGATGCTCCACCAACACCTTCCCCACCCACCTCCTCAAAGGGCAGGATGCTTGTTTTCTCTCCCCTACTCATTTTTTTTGTTTGGTTGGTTTGGTTTGTGTTTTTTTTTCAACTGAAAAACTGAGGGCCAATTCCCCCCATGGAAAATAGAGCCTTAGCAAAAAAATGATAAGCAGCTTGAAGCAGAACCTGCTGGAGGAAAGGCAATAAGCCTCTCTTCAGGTGAGGCTTGGGATTTGAGCAGCAAGTACAAGACAGCCCATATTGCACACAGCATCTGGCACCTGAACACCAGGAGACATCTGTACTGCAGGTGATGCTCCAACCCCATCCCTGCAGCTACAGCTTTGTTCTCCTGAAGCTCCTACGCTTCAGCAGTTAGCCATTACTGGAGGTGGATCCCACAGTGTGCCTCTCAATATGGACTTGTACTTACCTTCCCCCAGAAGACAGGGATACTGGAGCAGAGATGGGGATCTTTTCCTGCTGTAGAGACATTTCAGTTGTTTTTATTCTTGACTCTGATGTTTGTGACCCAGGATTTCTGCCTCCCACCCTACTTAATTTCTGCACTGTGGTTGGGTGCTGGCACCTGGCTGTCCCCTGGGGGCAGCTCTGCCACCTGGCTTTGACAGAAAGGGGCAAGGTAAGGCAGGAAGACCCCTTCAGACTCCTACAACAAATAGGTTTGGTTTCCTTATTCAGTATGGCAGTGCACCACTTGCCCAGGGGAAGGGGGGAATCCCTGGGAATTTTTTGGAAGCCTTGCTGACAGTCAGCCAGACTGTTATAAAAACATTTATGTGAGGTCAGGTCTGAAAACACCACAGGGCCATCTTCTTTGCTGAGGAGATTTAGTATGGACACTGTGTGAAAACCAACAAGACAATGAACTTCATTGCATTTCTTTTCCACTGTTCAGCTGGTAGAAACAGCTGGTTTATGTGTTTGCTGACGTGATGTAGATGGCAAAAACTAGATCTAATTTAAGTGCCTGCAACAGCCCTTGGCCCCTCCAGAAAGGTTCCAGAGGTCCCTGCTGCCCAGGTGCCCAGGGCCACCCCAGTGCCAGCAGGTCAGTGTGTCTTTCCTATGTAAGACAATGAAGTGAAGGACACCAACTATTCAGAAGGTCCCAAGATCTCCAGAGGAACCTGACCTGCTGGCTGTGCTCAGGGCTCATCTCTGATGTTTTCTGCCTCTCGTTAAACACAGATGCAGGCAGTGTTTTCTCCTAGAGCTTGGGTGGAGGAGGTACCTGTCCCTTACACAGCAACTTGTGAGAGCACTCACCAGGGACACTCTGCTGTGCTCAGGCTGGTGCTTGTTATCTCCTACTCCATCATGGTGACTGAGGATTCATGGACTGGTCCATGGGATTCAGAGGCTTCTTCTCCACCAGGGACTGGTCTTCCTTTGGTATCAGAGACAAGTTCTCTCTGGTGTCTGAGCTTGTTGATATGGTCCTTGTTGCCTTTTCTCGTCTCTTCATCCTGAAGTACTTTCTGAAGAGGAAAACTTCCTCAGTAAAAGGGAAGTGCCCCAGCCCTTCCCTGAAATAGCCTGTATCCACTGAGAGTTACAGGTCTCAGTCACTGAGGAAGTGATGACAGGTGGGATAAATTGGATGTTGACTTCTTCCTTCTGTCATGAGTAATTTTATCTTTTGGACATGGGCAGGAGTGGGGTTTGAAGGAGTGCAGTGAGCCCTGACCAGTGTATATCCTGGAAACATACAGATTCTCAGGGAGAAAACCACGTTTTGGAGTGTGTCTGGACAGAATATCCCTGAGCCAAGGCAGCGCCAGCTGATTTGCATCACATCTTGGTGCACCCAGTTTTCCATTTGCACTGTGTAACCTCCCGGCAGCGACACCTGGACTTTATTCCATGGTCAGCCCCTCGAGTCCTCTATTACGTGTAGCCTGCAGTCTCAGCGTGCTGACATGCTGCTGCCAGTGGCTCATTTGTAAGCAAGGGAAAAACCAACCCACTCTAATTTTGAATATGCTAAATGACTAATAGAGCTAATTGTGGCCTCTGCTCTTTTAACAGCTTGAAAGTGAAAAAGAGGTGTTGACGCAATAGGGCAAAGGACATTTTCTAGCTCTGACAGTAACTCGCAGCCTGGACTAAAGCAGCCCTGTGCCTTTGCAGAGAACGTGCTGTGCTGCCAGCAGCCCACTCTCACTGGGGTCTTGCTTGCTTAGTAATACACTTGGCTTTGGCCACCGGTGCAATCTTAAACATCATTGCTATACTTTCATTCTTGTACCTGCCAGAACATACAGAAACCCTGTGATAGATAAAGCAAGCCCAGAAGAGCAGCATACCTCTAATCCAGCCCCTACTTGTTATTTTTACCAAAAGCATCAGCATACAAAGCACAGACCTAGAAGTGGGGGAGTGGGGAAGCACAATTTTAAGTCAGCCAGCAGAGGAGGTGGTTCTTAGCTCAAAACCAAAACGACCTGCTTGCATCATAAACTAAATGAAGATTTTAGCAATAGCTGGAAGTCAGTGCAGCCACATACTCAAGGAAAAAGAAGTTTGTTTACATGATACTAGTTACACTGCACTTCAGGGTAACAAATGTTGGTGCAGTACAAAGGGCAGAGCAAACCCAGTAGCTGGGATTTAAATGTGAGCTGTTAACTGCTGCAGACTGCACTGACTCTTTCCTAAGTTACTTCCCACCACTGATACCAGGGTATGTGTCTTGGCCAAACAAACTCTGCAAGTTGTCACTCCTTGGCAAAACGGCTTTAAATTCAAGTGGAGAACATCTCAGAAGGGCAAAATCAAAGGCATTAAGATTCTAGTCATGAGATATTTACAATTTTTGGCATCAGGTTCTCCAAGTACTTTCAATTAGTTTTAGCTACAGTAAGGTGAACAGATTCAGAAGATTTCACTGAAGCACATACATTTCCATCATCAGAGAGTAAGCAATGCAGATCTGCCCTTCTTAAACAGAGATGGCAGGGCCATGGTAGGAACTAGCTTAAATAATAAACTACACTAAAGCAGGAATTAAGTTTTTGTTTTATTTAACATTAAAAAAACCCGAAAACAATATTTTAACTGCAGAGGAGGAAAAGCAGATCCTACAATGGTTTTACTTACATAAATAACCATGAGTTGAGCAATTTCTATAAAGAAAGATTATTCATACAGGAAAGAATTTGCTGCACTGAGGTGTTTTTTCCCCTCCTCTCCTCTCCCCCAGGGGTTACAGCTGGAGCTCCCATTGGGGAGCCATCAGAACCCAGACAAAGTGTCCCTGACAGGTGGCCTTCACAAAAAAGCCCCAAACCCTGCAAGAAACAAGATAATGTATTGGGGCTTCAGAAGCTGCAGGGGATCAGCAAAGCTTTTATTCTTTTGCCTCCATGAGAGTCAGTGGTGGAACCTGCACTACCCCCAGAATGACAGCACGCTTGCCACTTCGCTACTAGCAGCCCATGGAGGGAGCAATGGGGCACAAAGTTTATGGGTTTCTGGAAACAGTACTGGAAGGAAATTGCTAGAGGCAACAAACCATATAGAAAATGTCTCACCAGCCCTTTCTTGGCGATTTGCTGGCCTAAAGGTGCTCTCATTGCACACAGAGCCCGAGTCTTTGCTGCTCGAGCTGAGGAACTGGCCTCTCTTGACTGCAGTGGAATAAGATAAGCTTGTCAAGTGGTGTAGCTGCTAAAGGGTGAGCTGAAAATTACAGGAAGGCTCCATTTGCCATATTCCTTCAGAACAAACTGCATGCTAAAGGAAAAGACGTACAGCTTGGTCATGGTAAACACCCCTCATTTCTGTTACCAGCTCTGCCTGAATAGCTTTGGGCAAGTTATATTATCATTCCTTCATTAATTTACTAGTTTGTGGTTTTGTTGTTCTTTTTTTTCCCTAAACCAGGAAAACTGGACTGATAATCAGGACTGGGAAATATACAGGGATTGTGACACCAGTTGACACAGTGAAAATGCTAGAATTCCTTGGTTTAGGGAGTGCCTCTCACTGAGCTTCAGGACATTTGGAGAGCACTTGACACAACAGATTGTCTTGGAGATCAGAATGCTGATACTAAGAACCCCAATTAAAAAGATTTTAAAAAGATTCTAAAGACAATGCCATGTTTTGGAGAACAGGAGGGACCCCTCTCAAGAATTTATAGACTGAGGGGCGGCTGTTCTGCATCAGATGATGCAGGCTAGAAGCTCCTCCAAGAATGGTTGCTGGCTCCTGCCAGAGGAATTCTTTGGAGCTGTCTAAATGGGGAAAAAAAGCCGACTGGAGGTCAACTTCAGTCAGTTTGTCTTGATTGAAGCCCCCTTATCTCTGCAACCACAGCTGAGATCATTTGACCTGGTCAGGCTGTAACCACGACCACTTCAAACACTTCCTGGCTGGTAGCAGCAGCAGCTTGTGGAAAGGGGTTTCTGGCAGCACAACCAGCTTGAACTGTCAGAAAGGTTAAACCTTCCTTCCCTGCTCCAACACTTACCACTCAAATTGAAGTATGTACAAGTGAGGCTTATTTTCAGCTCCTGGTTTGGAGACCAGTAGCAGCACTGTGTTCAATGTGAGCAAAACAAATTGAGGACTGCTGTCCATGTAAGCATCTTCTTGGGTTCATTTGATTGAGGGATGTGAAAATATATCAAGTACCATTTTCGTATATAATGATGTGACCTCACAATCCTGTTGAAAGCCCTTGTTAGTTTCAGAATTTTCCAAGGAAGTTATTTCTTGAACAAATCAATTCAGCTTTGAAAAATTTGGTCCAACAGATTTTGTTCTTGCACATTGAAAGGAGCAAAGTGCTCCCTCTGTAGCTTTGCTTACCTGTCATTAAAAAGAAAAGTTTTACAGAATCCAAGTGTTCCAGTGAGAGTCAACAGTCGTGCAGGATTTGACCTAAAGAGAGAGCTCCTCAGGAGGCAGGGATGGAAACAGGGCTGTCAGACTTGTGATCTCTCTCTGGGCCCAGGGTGTGCTAAAAATGAGCAGACTTCCCAGGTAAAAGGGAAACAGAAACTCCTGAGGAATGACACAAAGTTTGTATAGGTGTACTGAAGTTTTTTTAGGGTTTAACTCATTTATCCCCTTAATTCCTGACTTCACACGCAATGCAAATCTGATTGTTATTACAAGAAGATGAGCAAAACCCAGGGCAAATTTGAAATTCAGGAATCTGAATTTAAAATCTAAAAGCAGAATTGGAGAACTTGACTGTCACCAGAAAACAAATGGAAAGACCAAATGAATTTCTCAATATATTTAAAGATTGCTTCCCACTGTCCTCATAATTTGTAAAGATTTTTTTTCTGGATGTGCTTGTATAGAGGTACAGCTTTGAATAACTTTAGCTAGTTGTAGATTAATACTACAGGACTTCCACATTCAGCATGCTACTAAGATAAACTTTGCCACGAAAGCCCTCCTGACAGCTGCACATTTCATTTTAAATTAAACTATCACTTTATTTTTTAATTACAGTTTAAAAGGAGAGCAGACTTAACTTTGTTTTTTGGTGAAGCAATGAAATATATCATAATATATTATTTCCCCCAGAGACAACATACAGACAAGGTGGATGAGAGGCATAATACACACTAGTAAGAAGACTGTGACAGATTAGTGAACAGAGGTCATGAAAATGCAGAGGATAAAACCAAAGTTGAAAGTATTTGATCACTTTTAAGATTGAATTAATCTGATCATCATAGCCCTTTGGTATTAATTTCTTTGGGGTGAAAATCAGACTGTGCAAGTATCATTAGAACAACCACCCGAGGGAAAAAAGACAACTCCATAAAAAATTAAAAAATACAGACTCAAAAGATACTCTAATGTTGAATTTCCATTATGAAATTCAGAGATTAACCAAGGCATTCTGCCAAGGAAAGAGAAAAAACCCCAAACTTCTGCATTTCAGTACTAGAATGTGAATTGCAAAGAATTATACACTGATAAATTAAAAAGAACACCCTTTCAGGACAGCACATACCAAGCTCTTTCCTCTCTCCTCCTCCTCTGCTCAAAAGTCATCCTTTGTCTTCCCTGAAGCCTCCATGCACAAAATGAACTTTTCTCATCCTCCAATTGTTACCTTTAATTCTCTTGCAAACAGCTCTGCATTCAAGTGGCTTGTGGCCACCACCATCCCAGGCTCACTTTACCAGCAAAACATCAGAAGGTGCTGCTTCTGCAGACACTGACTGTGGGTTTACTGGTGACAACTGCATTAGAGTAACTTTACTCAAGAGTAACACAACATTTGTTGCCAGCTAAAGCAATTTTTGCCCAATCTGCCTGAAGATTAGTGCCTGTCAGGATACCTGCATCACATTCTGGGTCTACTAAAATTTAAGCTAGCCTTCCTGATTTCTTTAGTATCCATTCATTTATCTGATTATTTGTAATACAATACAATTTTTTAAACAACTTTTGAGCTCACACATACAGCCTTGCTGAGCATTCCTATGGTATCAGTTGACATATGGACAGGCTGCTCCAGAGAGCCAGCAAGTAGACAGTAATGTGGCTATGGAGAATCTGAAATGCCACCAGAAGCACCACTGGGATGCCACCTGAGTACTACTAAAAGAGGATAAAGCTGTTACTTATCTTCAATGTATTTTCTAATTCTCTCTGTAGCCTTAAGTACCTCTGCTGTTGTTTGCTCAGGATCTCAGAAGGGTATTCCCCATCCCAGGGCATGAAACTTAGTGTTTACTTCATCTGTGACATTCTTCCTATAGTTACTCTGTAGTATTTGTCTTATTCTCAAATTACTTGATAAAGGAGGACAGACCACTGTCCCAATTTGCAACCAGACCTGCTTTTGAAACACAGCACCTAGTTATATTCTGGAGATCTAAAATGGGTCAGTGGCAGAACCAAAGGCAGTACACTGGGTTCAGGTCAGTGCTCTGTCCCATCCTGCATTGCAAGGACACTTTCTTTCCATCAGCCTGGACTGGTGACCATCCCCTGATTGCTTAGCTCATGGTGAGCATGAGGAAAGAGCAAGACACAGACAACAGCCTGGGCACACAGGGCAGCTGATGGACTTTCCATCTTCTGACCAAAGAAGAGGTAACAAGACAGTGAAGTTTTAATAAAACTACAATCCATTTTTACTGCTCTTCTCCAACTTTTATTTATCTCTAAAGGACAGAATGCAAAGGCTTTACACTTCTGCTTTCACTTTTTTCCGTGTGTGAAACTTAATTCTCCTTGAAACTGCTTTACCATTACCTTAGAGAGAAGGTCCACGTGGCCCCGGCTGGACTGCTTCTGGTACCTTGGTGATGGACTCCTTCCCAGCTGCCTGGGCTTCTCTGCCTGCCCAGCTGTCTGCTCAGTGGTGGGGCTGGGACTAAAGTCTGCGTGTCTCCCAAGCACCTCAACGTTCCAGATGAGTTTACTCTGCTAAATGAAGATTCATCAGTGTTCTTTTCTTTTTCAAATGGATAATACATGATGTTATGAGCTCACAAACAATAGAGGCATCTCTGAGCTTAAGATGCAAAATTCAATACACCAATCCATTTGGAAAATAGAAATGATAATAATGGTTTTGTAGGCTAAGTAAGGACTATACATTTTCTCCTCCAAACCGATGACATTTTGTGAATCAAAATTGCTTGGACTTTGCTCTCTATCCAAGTATAACTTCCTCTTACTTTATTTAAGGTTCTAAATCAACGTTATTGGCCTTTCACATGCAGCTGTCACTTATATGAGTAACCTGGGATTTATTGCAATTCTTTGTCCGATTACTAAAGACAGCAAAATTTTCCCATTCCAAGGAAGCTCTCACTGGGTTTATTGCTGTGGACGAGTAAGATGGTCCTGGAACATGAAAAATGTGAAAAATCTTAAAACAGTTTCTAAGAGGTGTGTTTCATTACCCAGAACAGAGCAGAGCCAGTTTCATCTGCAAGAAATCCTTATCCATCTGATTGATTCTATTATGATCATAATTACAAGGCAACATTATTGATGCAATATAAATGGTAATTTTTTGTTCCAAATACCTTTCTCATGTTTACCTCAATGATACTGAGTTAGCAGCTTATTCCACTTAAAAGGGCAGTATTTGATGTACAGCAAAATACAGACAAAGTAAACCAATGAATATACGTGATAAATCCTTTGTATGTCTTAGTGTTGAGAGGAAAGGCTGAGAATTATTCAAAACTTAGATCTGTGAATATAAAATAACTTACGTGATGTTCACGTAAAAAACCCCAAACTGACAACTGAAATCCCCTTTTAGGGATGCTAAAGAACAGAACTTTGCTTGAAGAACAGTCTCTAAACTGCTTAAACTGGAAAACATTGCCAAAATGCACGTTACACAACTTTCAAATACTGAAATTACACACGTCTATGATGTTGGTGCTGTATTTTTGGGTAGTACAACAGCAATATACACATCAAGCTTTCCACCAGCTTGTTGCTAACTCCAGAAAACAGAGACTTACTTCCTTTAAAAAGCAGAATTATTGAAGAAAGCATCAGATAGATACAAGAGAAAAAAGTAAATAGCAAAACCACAAGGTTCATTTTGAAAAGTATCGTTGGTAAATCAAGAAACCAATGCAGCAACACCTCTGCCTGCACACCTTGCGTTCACTTACGTGCTCCTTAGGTGCAACTGAAACCAAGTGGCGATGCTGAAGCAGGAAACGTGTCCAAGTAACACCTCCCAGAAATGATTTCAGACCATTTGAGAAATTAGCAGAATAATGACAGTAAGTCAGACATGTTGACGCATTTTATTGTGAGATGGGGAGTCTGGTAAAAAACTAGAAAATGACCATGATGTAACAAGGAACTTAAAAATGAAGTTTCAGATTTGTAACATACATACATGAATACAGGAACAAATTGGCACAAAAATGTTAAACATTGTTCCCAACACTGTTTATAAGATTATTCTAATTTTGGCTTACTAAGGAAATGAGAGTTTTATGGTTAGACTAATCTCTTAATAAAACTGCAGAGCATCATGCTATTAGTCACACAGTGAATTTCAAAATTTAAGAGCTTTATATTAAAAACTGGGTAAAGGTAAAATGAATTGATTGCAATTGTAAAATTAATACATTCCCATTTTAATTCTTCTGTTCTACAGTCCAAGGCAAGTATAAATGTTAACATAACACTGTTAAATCAAATCTCAATGCAAGAGAACCGATTGCATCTCTACTTTAAATCTTATCAACTTTCCAAATTTTCATACTAAAATATATTATTGTATTAATACAAACTACAGTATTATACACTACACTGTGTAATAAATAAAGAAATATAAAAATAAGACACATAAATATAAAAGTTTTCTAAAACTAAAAAGGTACATATGTCAGTAAGAAGGGTATTAATACTGCCAGGTTTGAAGACATACAGTACAAAATGTTGCACAGATCTATAAACTAAAAGAAATAAAATAATACTGATAGGTAAAAATCAGCTAACATTGTTAATAAATGGGGTCCATAATAACTAACATTTGAAAATACTTATGAGCCAGATAACATGTCATGTATGTGTCTGAAATTAAAGTAAACCAAGAAAGCAATAAAGCAGATTAGAAAATTTCCCTTGTAATTATTGTAGAGAAATTCTGCAAGTCAGGTATTAACCCAAAATACCACCAAATAATTAAATAATGAAATATACCCAGTGTTCTTACTTCTCTGATGGCTGAGTGTTTTTTTCCCCATGATTAGTTTGGAAGTTTGATACAAATCAACAAATGCTAGTTATCGTAGGCCACATACTGGATAAAGGCTGCTGAGAGCCTTTGTAATACTGATAAATGGCACTTACAGCACACAGGTCTTGCATAAGGCCAAAGGAGATACAAAGCTTCATATCATATCCTTCATATTGTTGCTACAGACTCAAAACACGATTACAAACACTGATTTTGACGACTTTGCTGTCCTTACCAGTATTAACACTGTTAGTCCCTGCACTCAGAACTCAACGACAATCTTCTCAACTACGCTTTTAATCACGAGTAAGAAACTTCAGTTCTTCTATCATCTGCTTTCTTAAGGCTACCAATACACTGTTAAATGATAATATGCTCTACTACAACATCTAATGGCATGAGCCCGCTACCTTCTAGGGTGGATTTACAAAGGTAGCCAAGCATGGTTTGCAACTGCATTACAGGTTTCTGCAAAAGGGAATTTTGTAGTGCAGAAGTTCTCACATTATAAAACATAAGAAAATACTGAAGTGGATTTAGGAAATGTTTTACCATAAAAAGAAAAAAAAAAAAAATCATATAAATCTCTCCCAATTGTACAGCTTAAAAATTAATCAACTTAAGAATGAAAATTAATACTGATAAAACAAACAATGCCAGATGCTTGTCTAATAAATCAGGTTTCCTACAACCCGTTAAATCTTTGCTTCCAGAGTCACTGTATTTTTCTAATCTGCTTCATGTTATAAACTTGTTCCTAACTTTGAAAACTGTGTGAAAAATTACTAAGTTTGAGGTTCAGGCACACCTGGATTTTCTTTTTTTTTTTTTTTTTTTTTTTTTTTTTTTTACATATNTTTCTTTTTTTTACATATATATTTTTTTACACAGTAGTGAACAGAAATCACAGTATGCAGGCTACTGCGTTTCCAGGAAAAGCATGTATAATATAGAACGAGCTTCATTACCAACTTTTTTTTTTTTCCTTATAGAAAAAACTATCATTTAAGCTTTATTTGTTTTTTTCTTCCGGCACCTGCTCATTATTCTGTATAACTTCTGGTTCTGCATTGCTTGCTTGATTTACAGCTTCATTACTCTTGTTACCTTCAGTTTTCCCTTCTTCTTCTTCTTCTCCTTCTTCCTCTTCTTCTTCTTCTTCTCCTACTTCTTCTTCATCCTCTACTTCTTGTAGTTTCCTACATTCTTTTTCTTCCTGAAGTCCTTCTATCTCTTTTTCTTCCTCCTCCTCTTCCTCTTTTTCACTGTCTTCCTCCTCCTCCCTGGTTAGACTCTCTCTCTCATCCGAGTCGATCTGCGACGGAGATGCCCTGGCACCAGCATGCTCATTATTGAGGACCTCCTGGCCTGCCTCCTCCTGTTCCGTGCTGTCACGCTCTTCTGCCTCTCTTTTGCAGTAGGAGTAGCGATGGTTCATGTGTTGAGAGTAAGACCCCGAGTGTGAAAACCTCTTGCCACATTTGTCACACTGGTAGGGTTTTTCCCCCGAATGCAGTCGCATGTGTTCGATCAAATGGTGTTTGTGTTTAAATGCTTTTTTACAGATTCCACACTCGTGAGGTCTTTTACCTACAAAATAAAGCACAAACAATTGGACAGCTCGTAAATTAAGTTTAAAGAAATGTGCATTGTTTATTTTGATCACTAAATGCTCTGGTGAATGTATTACCAACAATTAATAATTCTATATAACAAGATGTTCCACTGCATGCATTATTAGCCTGAGTTTCTCATGGGAGCTCAAGGTGTGAGGGTGCAAGGGTACAGCAGCACAATTACAAGGGTGATTTTAAATGTTTTTAGGAAAACTGAGGATAGAAAGACAAACAGATTCTCAGATGTCACCTTCAGCACACACGCACAAAAAAGTCAATTTGAAAGGTAGACATTTTTCTTGCAGTAGGAAATATTTCAACTCAAAACCATTTTGCTTTTCTATATGGATGGAAATTTTAGATTGACTAAATTTGGGGTTTTTGCCATGTTATAGGTAAAGTCATTTTCAAGTCTAGGCTGGCACGGGTACATGCCTTATGGACAAAACCTGCTGGTAACAAGGAAAACCTGCTTTGTTTCACCTAGTTCTCTTTCTGCTCTGTTTACCAGCTTTCCACTTTGTTGCCTTGTTTTTAGAGAGTCTTCCTGGTTGTAAGAGAGACTTCTTGTTTACAGCAGGAGCCTAGTGATGCTGCTTTGATTTCCCCATTCAGAGCTATTATCCAGAACAAATCTGTACGGTCTTAGCCCAGACATGAGACAGAGGCAGTAAGACAGCAGATTTTTGGTCACACTACACAGCTGACCCATGTTCACCTATGCCAAACAAGCAGCAAGGAGGGTGTTGGACTCTCTTCCCAAATAATAAGTGATAAGATAAGAGGAAATGGCCTCAAGTTGCACCAGGGGAGATTTAGGTCGGATATTAGGAAAAGTTTCCTGACCAGAAGGGTTGTCAAGACGTGGCCCAGGATGCCTCGGGAAGTGGTGGAGTCACCACCCTGGAGGTATTTAAAAGACATGTAGATGTGGCACTTAGGGACATGGCTTAGTGGTGGGATTTGCACTCGTAGATTAATGGTTGGACTCAATGCTCTTAAAGGGCTTTTCCAGCCTAAAATGAGTCTGTGATTCTGGATGCTGCACTTAATTTAAGTAGAATGGAAATAAAAACTGTGTTATGAAAAGGAGGAGTTAAAAGAGTCTCAGGATGGGAAAGGTGTGAAAATAGTCAATAAATGCAACTTGAGAAACTTGATGAAGTGGTAAAGACAAAAGGTATTTTTTTAATCTTTTTAATTCTATATATGAGATGAACTTAAAACATTAATCTACAGAAATCCAATACAGACACCTTACCAATTAAAAAAAAAATATATTAAAAAAGTATAAGACAGCAACAGTTATTAAAGAAAAAAGACTAAAGATAACAGAACTGGAGCCAAAAGGAGAACTATGAGAAATGAAAAATCACAGGCAAAAGGGTATTCCTCTGGGGTTAGATTCCACATCCAATGAATGGCTGTTAACTTCAGATCACTACAAATGTGGCTCCATTTGAAAATCATTCATGCCAGATTGATACACTGCCTTTTCTGGAAAGTCTCATGAACACAAAAGATTATTTTTCCTTAATATAAAATTGTAATTTTTAATTTTTCTTAATTTATAACCGGGGAAAGTAAATTAGAGGTGATACATCTTGATTACAGGCTGTAGCTTGAAGATGATTGTCCATGAGGCAGGTGGAAGAAACTGTCCTTTTATTCTGTTTGGGGTTTAGGTCTTATAAATGCAAAGAAACACAGAATTGCAGTTCTGTCCAACAAATACACAAACCCTAAGTTTCTAAAGAAGGTTGAGCATAGAGGATAAGAAGGACTATTACATTTACCCCCACTTTCCAAGAATTGGATACCAGTTGAGATTACCAGTTACACACTACCAATGAAATAATGATCTGGAACTGCTTTTCCTAGTACATACCTGTGTGTTCATACTTATGTCTCAATAACGAGCTGCTCTTCTGGAATATTTTGTCACATAAATCACATGCATACATCCCATTTTCTGTCTTTCTCATCTTTTTCTTTGGGGGTGTTGAATCAGAATCATTTTGATCTTCTACATTCGATACTCCTTCTGAGCTAGTGTCTTGCCTTTCATCCTTTAGAAACAATTATGGAAAAGGTTGAGATCAACAGCAAAAAAATGATGCAGCACACAATTTATAAAATGGAAGCTGAAACTGCACTGTTTCTCTCATTCAATTCTGTAAAGAGCCAAATGGAATTGTTTAGACTGACATAGTCATAAACTCCCTTTTGCTGCATCACTCTGCTTTGCAGCCCCTGGCAGAGTTCTCACTAAGACTGACTTTAATCACATCCAAATCTGACTGTGGCCAGGTCTAAGCTACACAGACACATCATGTTTTAGGGCTTGCAAAATAAATGCAATGTTAGGGAGGAAAAGAAGATTACAGACCTGTAAGTACCTCATTAAGCTGGACGAGCAAATTTGGTATCTAACTGAATTTTTCATCTAATGTTTGCCCCCCACATTTTGCTAACTCAGGGATTATATGGATGTTAAAACTGTCTTTTTTGATGGTTTCATAAAAAGCTATTTAAGATACCATTTGAATTTGCATATTTGACTACCCTCTTCCCTGTAAATCTACCATAAATACTACTTAACCTAAAACTGGGAGATTTCAAATGTTTCATTAATAGCAAGTTTTAAGTTGTCTATTCCTAAGCATTTCAATGGCTGAAGCTCACCTGTAAGAAGCACGGTATTTCCTACTGATGTCAGCATTATGACTACACACAGGCTTAGTTTTATTATCTCTTATCAACTCTGAATATAAAAATGGACATTTTGGCTACGTCAAATGTTGTCTGTCTCATAAACTTTAAGGTATATGCAACCTTGCAACTCTTCGAGGCTCCTCAGTCTCTGGCAAAATAGAGAAGCTTGCACAAAATGCTAAGAAGCCTGTTTCTAAGATTAATTAGAAATGCTCAGTCTTTACATAAACCACTTTTCTCTTCTGCTCTGTCCCTACCTCAACATGCACAGGTGTTTCTCAGGAGGAGTGACTCCCTTTAGATCACATCTGGATGCACCCAAAGAGGAATAGGGCAGGATACAGGAATGGGAAATGAAGAAGATAAATACCTGCCTGCCTTTCAGTTGGGAATACATCTGAGTTTTGTTTCAAGTGCCATTATGGTGTAGGATGAATTCAGCTACTCCGCAAGTCAAGAAAGCAGAGCGGTGTGAAGGGAGTAGCCCAAAGTTCTAGAGAGTTTATTTTCTGGATGTGGGAAAGAGGAGGTGTGGAGCCAGCAAGAAACACAAGCCATAGCCTTACTTTGCTTTTTGGTCAGGAAAATGAGATTGTCTTTAAAATACTGAGCACTAATGTCCTAGAAGACACTTTGGAATGACTGAATATGGCGAAGAGCTGACTTGTCCACGCACAGAACTAAACAGCTTCTGTCAGTCTGGACTCAAGCTGCCTGAGCTAACAAGTTTTTCAGAGGGCTATTATCCATGAACAATAAAGCTGAATAAACCTGATAGCTTCTATTTACATTTTTATTTGATTTGACAGTTTTCAGTCTAGTTGAACACGGATCTTGAACAAACACATCACAGACAACATGCAGGGATACAGGGCCCAAAGTACCTGATTTCCATTGGCTTGGGCCTGTTTTGGTGGTGTTTCTTGAACTGCAGGACTAACTGTAGTAGAGTATGTATAAGCCACCTGTGGAATCAAAATGGTTTGCTTATTGGCAGCGAGAGCTCTCAAGCATGGGACACTGTTCTGGTCAGCAATGGCAACTATTGTAGGTAACTGGGCAGTGACCGTAGGTATAGCAATATTTATGGGATTGGCACTTGGTGGGATTACATTTACAATAGGATCAGAGTCTGTAATACTGTTGTCCTTTTGTGGTTCTTTTTTTGCACAAGTCAAGTTCAAAGGTTCTTCTTGGACAGAATAAACACTGTTCTGGTAAACACTAGTTATGGTAGATCTTTCCAATAGCTCTCCATGTTGCTTTGGTAGCGAAAGGTCGAGAGGTTCCATTTGTGGCTCTTCTTGTATACCCTCTGCTGTGTACGTGTAACCCTGTGAGTTTCTTGATGAAGAAAGGTTTAGTGGCGATGGGGACGGCGTGCTGCTGCGTGAACCATTCAGAGTTGAGCCCCCTGGTAAAGTCTGAGACTTTGTTGTACTGACGGGGTTTTGGGAGTTATTTGTGCTGTTCTGGGATTCGCTTACATCTGTAGTTGCTGCCCCATCGTCATTATCCGCGGGGCTGCTCGATTTAACTTGTTCAGGAGAAGATGGTCCAGAAGACTGCACAGAAATTTGGCCAGCTTGCATTTTTTCAAACCACTTTTTTACCACATCCAGTGGTAAGTTTACTGAATCTGCGATTTTTGAAAGCTCTTCCGCGCTCGGTTGTGCATTTAATGCATAATATGCTTTTAGGAGGGATAAAAGGTTCTTTAAAGGTGGCTGACCAGGAGATAAGTTGTTCTCCCCAGTTTCTGATGGGACAGGGGAGTTGGGCTTCTCAGCTTCTGTTCCACTGGGCTGGGGAAGCTGAGGAGGATTTTTCGTTTCATAGTGCTTTAATTCTTGAAGTGCATTAAGATCTCCTGGACAGTCATCACAAAGAAGACAAGTGCTATCATTGGTCTCTCCTTCAAAGTTCTTATCTTTCTCAGACTTCACTGTAAGATCTTCTGGTAATTTTTCATTTTTGCAACTATTTGTAGGAACAGAGTTTTCTTTTTTTAGATTTTGTGGAACAACCTGAAGTTGACTTGGTTGCTCCAAGCTGTAGTTGATGATAATTTTGGTTGTCCCATCTTGGTCAACCAAAGGAAGACTGATAGCTGAAATGAGGGAATGGCCAGCTTGTTGTATAGATGCATTGCTGATTGTTTCTTGTTCTTTGGATGCAAGATTAGCGTGATTGTTTTCCAATACTTGCCTTATTACATTACCATCCACTGCCACTTTAAGTACATTTTGAATGTCACTTAAGTTGATGCTTATGGGAGACACCAGACCTACTGTTGGTAGAACAACAGCTTGCACCACACCCTGAGGAGAACTGGTTGCCTGCAATGGGCTACCACCACTAAAAACCCCATTCTGCAAAGGGGTCGAACAATTAATTCCTGAAGCAACCACAATGGGCTTGAATTCATAATCCACAGGTTCAGTTTTAATTTGGTTAACAGGAAGTTGCTCTTGCAAGGGCTTATTTTCTATCTTTTGTCGTATCTGTGGTCTTGCTGGGCTACCTGGTGATGCAGAAAGGGAAGGGGAGGAGCACTGAGACGTCTTGAGCCCTGACCGGGCTCGACCATTCACGGGCATCAAACCAATACACTTCTTACTGCTTATGTGTGAACTGTATGAACCAGAATGGGAAAAACGTTTCTTGCAGTTTGGGCACTCATATGGCTTCTCTCCTAAAGGTGAAAAAAGACAAAAAGAAGAAAAAAGGCATATGCAACACTTTATTAGGTTACTGAATAACTTCATCAAGCAACAGTAACTAGAAATACATCAAAATGACCACTCCAAGAGTCCTAGAGAGAAAAAAATCTTATACAGTGAATCAAAGTGAGAGTGATCATGTCATCTACAGCTCTGCTCCTAGGCTCCTTTGATAAGTTTCTGATCCACCAGCAGATATAGGATGGAGCCTACATGACCATGACACATCCTGGTATTTCCCAGTAACAGTCTACGTATCACATAAATGAGTCTATATGATACCTGAAGGGTTCATTAACTTCCATTCAAGTAGTACCACTACTAACTTCAGAAGCTGCACAAACTACTTCAGAATGGAAAAAAAAAATAGAGTACGATTAACTAAACAAAAAATGCCATAAATGCAAATCATAATTGTATAAGGAGCTATTTTGTTGCAGAGAATTCCAACACAACATATCTGTAACTTCCTACAATAGTCATCAGCTGAAAATCAGGCACAGTTTAAGTAAAGGGAAACCAGGCACATGAGGAAGAGCGATTTCCAGGAAGAGGCACACGACTACGCAATCATTACACCCCTACTAAGAGTTGGCTTTTCAGGGCATCAGTGCTACGGAGGAAAAGGAAAGAGCTGAGACAGATGCCTTTCTTCAGGTTGAGAAGAACATTGACTGAGGCCGTCCCACTCACGGGCACAGTGCCATCACCCTCTGGAAATGAAATGAAATGATGTTTGCTGAGGGAGGACTTCTAAGTGGGGTGCCCTTCATTGCTGTTACCACGGCTAAGCAACAGATAAAAAGCAAAAGATGGCCTAAAAACTTGGTTTGGGGCTTTCTGTCCATAGGTAAATCTGAGTTGAAGCCAGAAATTGAGCATCTCTTTCGAGTGACCACATTTAACTTAGCGCTATCTTACATATTAAAATATATTAAATATATTAAAATACATTACTATATATTATATTTTGCATAAATTGGAATCTTTCTTATTGAAAATTGTTGTGGCAGTATACCACAACCCTAGACACGTGTCCTGAGGCCAGAATATGACTAGTCTTGAATGACGACAGGCACAGCCAGAGTAGGAAGCATCATTCTGTGTCCTGATTATTATCAATTAACATTTTCTAGCAAGGCTCTTAACTTGCTGAATGATGTGCAAACACTGAGAAAAAACAGACAGGTGGAAGAGGACCAGAGTGATGCCCCTGTTTCTTCTGCCACAAGTGACATTTTCCCTCCCTGTCAGAGCTTAAGCTGCACCTGTAAATCCTCTCGAGTTATTCTACCTTATTTCCTGCACACAGCTGAAGGCTTCACTCAGTGCTTACAGAGACTCAGTGGAAAAAAAGCAAGGAAAACACTGGTATTTTAAACTTAGACTTACAAGACTGATATCACATCAAAGAGAAGAAATTGCAACATTAGTACACAATTGAATGCTTGGTTTATTTACCACTATGGATTCGTAGGTGCTCCTTTAAGTGATGTTTATATTTAAAAGCTTTTCCACATTCAGTGCACTTGAATTTTCGATTACCACTGGACTGCGTCACATGTCTCTGTAAGAAAGAATTTGTAATTATTGCATAGGGCAGCACGTTGGAAAAACATCTTGTATTTTCACATTGTAACAGAAGAAAATGCACCACAAAACTGAAAAGAATTAATCATAATTTCAGGAGACTGGAGGTGGTATGCGTTATGCATGAAAAAGAAACAAATTAGAAGTCAGGTTAAAACTGAGCCATGTGTGTCCTCTGTATAAATCTGCTACAGTAAAAAGAAAAGGAAAAACCAAACAAAATAAATTTGCCCCTTCTCCTAACTTCAGATGAAGCTTGCACTGAGATGTTACGTGAGTAAAAAGTTCCAGGATGCATGCTGATTCTACTTGTGAAAGCAAAAACCAAGGAAAACCCCAAGTCCACCACCCACAGAATATGTCACGCAGGACAGAGAAACATTAAAGTGTACAAAAGCCTGTTTAAAGTTTAATCAGTCGACTTGATTTTTCCATTTACATGCTTCCAGCGCTTACTGTTGGCCTTGGATTCCTCTATGTAATGGTGCCACAGGATTGCTCAAGAGAAGATGGCTCAGTGACAACAAAGGCACTCTCAGTCACAATTAATTCTCAAAATAAATGCAAAAAACTGTATTAAAACAAATATCAGTATGGAGAGATTTCCCAAGTACACACCATCAAGCCCCTTCATTACGTGCATTGCAGCTCTGTGGTTATTTTTGTTATATTTTGCCTTGGGAGAGCATTTATTGTTCAGCTCAAAATGATTTTTCTCGTTAGACCAGTTTAAAATAAAGGAAAAGCTAAGACTATACTACTATATGTAGCAAGAATATATACTTTATGTAGTATATATGTGATATGTATGTGAAAGATAGATATTTTTTTCACCAACAATAAAAATGTCACAAACTGTAAATCCATGAACGTGTATTTTTCAAGACAAAAATGCCACATGATTTAGAAGTTGGATTGCCTTAGTTACCAACAAGAAATTTTTCTTTTCAAACAGATTATTATAAGAAAACAGCGTCTTCTTTTTAAGTAGAGCCCACTTCACAGAAAGATACTCTACCACCATCTGGATGCAGCTGCAGATTTTTGGTGACTGGGGTAAATATTTCCAGAAACTCATTAATCGAGCTATTCACGTCCTCTGGGGACAGAGCCTGCCCAGGGGCAGCTACCACGAACAGGCTGGTGAGGTTGACTTCCCCTGGTGGGAAAAGGTGGGGAGCTTCTGTACCTAACTCTGGTCTGCTGTGGTCAGCAGTGCTGGGAGCAGATGCTCACTGAGTGCTGAGGTTACTCCCCGAGTGCAGACACAGGAAGGGGTGGCTGAGACGCTCTGGAGATGAGGGGATGGAGGAGAATGCAGGATGAGGTTCCTGATTTGATTTATGCCTTTAGATCTGAAGGGCTCAGAGCGGTGTGGGTTGCTGGATGGGAGGCTGAGTACTCTGAAGTCTCTGTGAGACCACATCTGGAGTATTGTGTGCAGTGCTGGACTCCCCAGTTCAGGAGGGACAGGGAAATATGAGAGACAGTCCTGCAGAGAGATACAAAGGTGATGAAGGGACTGGAACATCTCTCTTGTGAGGAAAGGCTGAGAGCCCTGGGGCTGTTGAGCCTGGAGAAGAGCAGACTGAGAGGGGATCTTATCAATGTTTACAGATATCTGCAGGGTGGGGGTCAAGTAGAAGGGGCCAGGCTCTTGTCAGTGGTGTCCTGTGACAGGATGAGAGGCAATGGTCACAAGCTGAAACACAAGAAGTTCCACCTCAACATGAGGAGAAACTTCACTGCGAGAGTGACAGAGCCTGGAACAGGCTGCCCAGAGAGGCTGTGGAGTCTCCTGCTCTGGAGACTTTCGCGCCCCTCCTGGATCTGTTCCTGTGTGGCCTGCCCTGGGTGATCCTGCTCTGGCAAGGGGGTTGGACTCGATGATCTCCAGAGGTCCCTCCCAACCCCTACCATTCTCTGATTCTATGGTATTAAATACTCTGTCCAAATTATCAACCCTCCCTGTTCTACACCCTGTCCCTCCTTGATACGTACAGAAGACAAGCTGAAAACCAAGATAATCTAAATTGCTTCCAAGTACTCTAGTTCGACTGTTCCCTTGGGATAAACATTTGGTTAAGCTGCGATTTTCACCTCAGCAGATATTGCTCCTTGGGCTGGGCCCCATCCCACCTTCACCAGGCTCTGCAGTGAGGTCTCCACTCTGATTTATCCAGATTAGCACTTGACCCTTATTCCCACATTTGTCAGCTGTTTTTTTGCTAGTCCATGTGGCTTTTCAGCTTTGTTTAACTAAGTCCCTTGAAGATGATGTTCTAGATGATTGTCTGACAGTGCATTTCATTTTAATGATCCAACTTCACTGAGTCTAGAGGACTGTGTCAGGATTTACTTAAGCCTGCAGAGAATCAAGTACTACTGTTTGACTTGAGATTATACAAGTTATAGGATCTCAGCATATATACAGCTACTGCAGATACTGGACTACATAAATATTCATACTGAATATTAGTGCATGTCTTCAATCTGTCAGAAATGTTTCTGCTCCAGTCTTTACAACTCCATGTTCTGCTTCCAAGGTACAGAAGCCCACATTTCTCTCATGAAATTTTTCATGGGTTTTCCTGTTTCTTGGTCATAGCTGTAAACTGCTTAGAACCTTCTGCTAGGCAGTGTTTCCATCTATTTTGCTTAACAGTCTTATGTTTGTAAATCTTTATTCAGTTTTTTTGCTGTCTGTCCTACACTTTTCTTTTTTATAAATCTGGGACATCCTCAGAGTTGCCCTTTGGGATCTTTAAAACTAACTGAGAAACCATAGCTCTTCTCTGAAGGAACATCTCTGGTGCTCTTCCACCTTCATTTTCTCAGATAAAAATGGCTTTCCCCTTTTCAGTACTGTTAAATCCACATTTTTTTCTGCCTTTGTGATATATTTCTTAATGCACTGTGCATAGCTGCTGGTTTCTCCTCATTAAAGAATTAATTGCAGCTGAATGCAAAGAATGAATTCCTTTAAGGACTGGAAGAAGAAACAGCAGCGTTAAGGTCTGTAACTAGCCACTAATACATCCTTGCATCAAGTATTTACTGGACTTAGGACAGAAGTCCACTGTTCTCATCCTTGAGAGTCCAAACTAATTAATGGCAATCCTCAAAAGTCATCTGGAAGACATGAATTACAGGTAAACCAGGGTTTTTTCAGATGGTTTGACCATAGTTTTCAAGAACTGCCATTTCTCAGCAGTGCCCAAAGCAACAGGGAATTTTAACAGACTACCTATGGGTGCTTTGTAAATTCCTGAGAAGGAAAAGAAAGCAAATAAAAGAAGTATTTATTTATACTTCATCACACAGCATTGCCTCCTACCAAGCACTGGTGGTGAAGGACACCAGGGATGCTGGGGATGAGGAGGAGGGAGGGATGAAGGAGGAGGTGCAGGATGGCTCTCAGCCCTCTGGTTGAGCAGAAGTAGCCAGAGTTCAGCAGATCTCACCCTTCCTCAGAGGGAGGCACAATGTGCACATCCATCTGCCACTGCCCTCACTACACTAAAGAGTATCTTTGCTCGTTGATTCCTTGTGCAGAACTTTATGAAGGCAACCTTTATCAAATGCAATTGTGCCTCCAAAAGCCTAAACCCATTAAAATCTATCTTCAGGAATGCAACTTAAGCTTCGCTTTTGTCGTGGTTGAGACCCCAATGGGAACTGAGCAGCATGTGGCTGCTCACTCACCACTCTCCCTCTCCCCAGTGGTATGGGAAGGAGAACAAGGAGAAAAAGGTAAAACCCTGTGGGGTGAGATAAGGAGAGTTTAATAGAACAATACAAGAGGAGAAAAAAATGACAATAATATTGATGAAACAATAGATAAAATGAATGCTACAGAAAGAACCTGACTGCTGTTAAGGTTACAGCAACAGCACAGCCTGTGCTGTGGCCCCTCCCAGCTCCTGGTGAAAATGAACCCTGTTATAGTGGAACCAAAGACACCTTCATTGCATTTCTTCTGAGAATGTTTACTCAAGTGGTATTTTCTCTTTTCATTCAAACTACATGCAAATATGAGAAATATATTACTACATTCTTCTGCTTTTAGGTTTCTGGTTGGGAAAACTGAAAATGACTGTAGTAGCTCATAAAAAAGCATTATACAAAAAGTATTCATAGATTTTATAGGTAGAAATAGAAGATGTATATAAGGTGATAGTAACTTCAAAGTGGAAGCTATGCCACTAAGAGAATAAACCAGAAATGAATTGTTCATGGGAATTACATCTGAATAAACAAGAACTGCCACCCCAGAATACACTGGTGAGGTTACTCCAAACACTGTGAGAGAGTAAAATTCCTGCAGCAGGGTGGCCAAGGCTTCTTGTAGCAATTTTTCCTATTTAATATTCCTGTGAATGGAAACACTCAGGTCTGAAACTGTAGAATAAATTATTAAGCCAGTTAAATTAGTGATACTTTGTAGAATGGAGGCTAAGACATATTATGTAAAAAAGCAGCTCAGAATCACAGAATGGCAGGGGTTGGAAGGGACATCTGAAGATCGAGTCCAACCCCCCTGCCAGAGCAGGACAGAACTAGAGCAGATCACTCAGAAATGCATCCAGACAGGGCTTACAGTCAAGAAGTTCTTCCTCATGTTGAGGTGGAACTTCCTGTACTCGAGCTTGGGTCTATTGCCCCTTGTCCTGTCAAAATGTACAAGTGTAAAGAGGTTGTCCCTGCCTTCTTGACACCCAGCCCTTATGTATTTATAGATGTTAATTAGATCCCAAATGTCTATAAATACATAAGGGCTGGGTGTTCCTTGGTTACATCAACCAAAGAATACAAGTGTCTCTCACGTCGGCAATGATGGACTGGATATTGCCCTCTCCTGAACTCGTGAGTTTTAACTTTTCTAAGGGATGAAAAGTGAAAGAAAAAGTACTTTATTTGTTTGTTTGTTTTCCCATTTCTATGGGCAGAAACAATAGCTTCATCTACCATTTTCAGTTACTGGGAATCTGAAGCGAAGCTGAGCCTGCACCGTAATGTGGAACCTCTGTTAGTTTGTTGGCAATGGTAAACTGCTTCCAGATAGCTACACTACAGTGCCATTGGGTAACTACTCAAGCCTTTAGATCCAATTCACAAGCTGCACACCTTAGAGACATGTGGGTTAAAGCTCAGAATGTTCCCAAATCAGATGCATGTCTACAGAGTAGAACCAGAGATCAGACATGTCTTGTCTGAATCTCCTCTGCTCTGTTACAGCATTTCAGTTTAATGAAAGAGCTTGTTGTTGGTATGGAGCTGCAAGAAATATTGATGTACCTCTCCCTTTACATTCTCTCCACTATCCACTGTTTTGCATATTTCTGTGATGTTTCCCTCCTGTTTCCTCTCTGGAGAGTATCAATCTTTTTAGTCTGCCCTCGGAGGGAAACATCTCCAAGCCTCTCTCTATGACCTGGTGGTGGAAAATCAATATCTTTTTTCCTTGGATAATTCCAGGCTGTTACAGTGAGTTTCAGTTGGTTCCTGAGCCTCAGAGTGCCTCTGATGAGCTATGGAAGCATGCAATTGGGCACGGATGACAGAAAATTGTGAGGATAATAGAAGAAAAGAAAAGGAGGGAGAGAGGAACCGACCTTCTGTAGTGACAAGATAGCTAACTCGTGAAAGGCACTTTAGGGGACCCTGTCTTGAAGTCAGCCCATGAAACAGAGAAAACAAGCTCAGAATACCTTTAGCCCTTTATGATGCTTCATTTAGTACTGAAATGTTGTATTTTATGCAGAAATTATTTGTGTATTATCTTATGGCATGGACTGCATTTAAAAACCTTGCAGTTTGAGCACATGAATCAACACAATGGTTTGTTTCTGAAGGGCAAAATTAGGTACAGTAAATTCTGAATTAGCCAAACGGGATTTATGAAGGAAAAACACCAGTGTTTCACTAAAGATTTGAGATGAGAGCTGAGTCACAATAATGCTAGTCAATAAACAGAAACCCCCTAATTATCTATAAATGCAATAAAGCACATTTGAAAACTAAAATTTAAACCCAGGCTTATTGCCCAGCTGAATGAAAACACAGAGGAGTTCAGACCTCATCCCTTGACAGCGATGGAAAAAACCTGATTTCAGCAGGAAACTGAAGTCTGTGCTCTGGGACTGGGACTTCAGCACACAGATAACCTGATGCAAACAGCTTACTTGCTCATGAAACAAACGGCAGCATTGTTACAGAGGATGATAAATCATTCAAGCATCACTTACTTGATCTCTTCCTGATTTGTGTGATGTCATGTGGCGGTCGAGCTGCGTTCTGTAGGCAAACGTGTAACTGCACAAGGAGCAACTGAAGTTATCTTCGTTTTTTTCATGGCGGTATTTAATGTGTTCTTTCAGAGAGGTAAAACGCTTGTACCCTCGGTCACAATACGGGCAAGTAAGTAGTTGGGAAAACGCATCGGGTGTTCCTAGACAGGAGAGAGAAGCCACCATATTTAAACAGATTTAAGTTCCAAAGTTATCACCATCAACAGATATGCTTTACATTTACAGACATTACTGTAAGAAACCAAGAAGCTTCCAGAAGCTCCAGCTGGTTTAGAAAAGGACTAATGATAACTGATTTTTTTTCCTCACAGGTATTAGGTTACTAACTCCATTATGGTGTGGTTGCCCTGGTGTTCACTGGAGACAGCAGAAGGTGATTACCCAGAACTACACCCCTCAGTGAGTTAGCTGGATTTCCCAATAGAGCACTAGAGCATCTGTGTAGTGGTCTGAAAATTGTGAAACATGATTTAAGATCTAGTAATCTTTGTAGATCTGGTTAGCTCAATCACAGGCAATCCTTAAATCCTGTTTACAAATTTAAGTCTATCACTGAAACATCAATAGTCAGCTCCCAAGGAATAAAACAGTATTTGTAAGCTGCAGAGAGTAATTTTTTTTCTTTCTCTTTACCTGAGACAGAAAAGAGAACTGAATTAGAAAGGTGTTTATAATTCTTATACCTAGCCCTGTTGGAGTGGGTCCAGAGGAGGCCACAGAAATTGTAAGTGGGCTGGAGCACATCTCCTGTGAGGACAGGCTGAGGGAGATGGGGGTGTTCAGCCTGGAGAAGAGAAGGCTCTGGGGAGATCTTTACTGCAGCCTTCCAGTACTTAATGGGGGCTTGTAAGAAATAAGGGGAGAATCTTTTCATAGGGCCTGTAGCAAAAGGACAAGGGGTGATGGTTTCAAAATAAAAGAGGGCAGATTCAGACTACATCTAAAGTTTATTATGATGGTGGTGAAACACTGTCCCAGGTTGCCCAGAGAGGTGGTAGCTGTCCCACCCCGGCAACATTCAAGGTCAGATTGGACAAGGCTCTGACCAACTTGACGTAGTTGAAGATGTCCCTGCTCATAGCAGGGGGGGTGGACTAGATGACCTTTAAAAGTCCCTTCCAACTCAAACCATTCTATGATAAACAGATCTTGTTAGTAGTAGTTAACTACCTGTCAGTAGGCCATTCTGTCTGCAGGACAGAAAGGAGAGAGGACACACCACTGAGCCACAGAAAGGAGAGAGACCCAATCTGGAATCATCATAAATATGATTCTAATGTGATCTCTGGAATCTATTCTGCTGACTTTCATGAAGTTAATTCTGTATCAGTACAGGACAAAGTGAAGTCAGCTTGAAGCTGAATATTATTTTCCCAAGTCTATTTCTGAGAATTCACTCTTTATGAAGTTTTCACTCCCTATCTTCTTATCAGCATGTATTTATCCCCATATATAGTAACTTATTCTATCCTCAAAAAGTTATTTTTTTAAAGGATTGGAAAAAACCAATCTTTCTTTATAAACTGATAGAAGTGTGTTTAAAGAGACATGGAGTTTGCTGTATTTGATCAAACTACCAACTTGTAAGGTGTGATAGCCCCAGTGACCATGCTACTTCTCTGTGCTTCAAAAGAAAAGGGAAGCAATTTTGCACCTCTGCACTGTGCTGAGTGAGAGCAGGAGAGGAAGGCGAAAGGTCTTCACTGATTATCATTTTATGCTCTGTCATTTTAAGTTGCAGAACTATGAGCATTATTAATACTCATAAAATTAACCATAAAGTACTTCTCAATTATTTATCTCCATGACCTCTTCCCGCAGCTATCACCATAGATTGATCATGCTCTATAAAGTAGCAATTCCTTCTGTTTGTGTGGAATTTACCAACTTCATTTTTACTGAATGTGACACTGTTCTGGCAACAGTAAAAATGAAAAGAAGAGGCAGACTGCTTTTCATTATTACTGAGAACCAGCACATTCTCTGCCATACTGGTGCTTTTACACTTGATATGGGAACAGGCAAGGGAACACTTGTAGTGCACTGAGTTTTGTGCTGTTCTACCCCTTTCTGCTATTCTTGGATTAGCTGAGTTATCCAAAACTGGACCTGTCCCCACATGTGTAGGCACAGTTTCCTAAAAGCCACTAAAAACTCTAATTCTCTGACACTTCTTTTGTCGAGTCTCCCAGTTTGAAACGATGTAACTAAAACATCACTATATTTTTGGCATTTTCTGGTCCAAATGATGAAAACACTGAGCATTATTGTTCAGCATCATGATTGTCAGAATGCTTCCCTGCAAACTGGGCCAGGTCCAATTTAAATTATTGATACAAACGTGTATTTTTAATGATTACATGGAAATCATATTGCAAGGCTGTAAAACTAACCTGACAATCTGTGCCACTGGAACCACAGATTAAAACTGCAAATGAATTAAACTGAAATTTTTAAGATGCTACTGTTGAGCGTCTATCTTATTTGACTTTTGCAAAACTTGTAAAGTAAACCACAGAATCCCAGTAATTCAGGCCCTATTTCTGTATATAGATAGCTATGTACATAGTTGAAATTTCTCAAATATTTTAATTTACTTATTTCTTTTTCTAAAATATCTAATAACATAAAATCTCTGGAAGAGCAGAACAAAACTGTTAGCATTACCCTTTTCACTGCTTTTCCTTAGACTCCAGTCCAGTAATACAAACACAATGACATTTTTTGTTCAATTACAACATTTTCTTTTAACTGTCTGGAACACAACTCCTAACCCTTTAAGTAGGATGCTCTTTTCTTCTGAAAAATGTTAAAAATTCCAATAAAGGAACACAATTTAGTTGAATCTGCAGTTGGCCCAGGTTACGAAAGCTGAACACTTCAGAAAGCAGTGCAGAATGCAAACCCAGTCTGAACAGCTTTTGCTTTCAAATATTTCATGATGAAGATGCCTTCTGTGTTTCACGATGAAGAAATGAACAGTGACTTCTCATCTCCCTCAAAAGAACATCTTAAGCATGAATCTTCCTTAGAGAAAAAAAGACATCTACTTAAAAATCACAACAGGTCATTATTTTTTCATATAAATGCTTTCCTATAGCAATGTTTCTTTTTTCTCCACTGCTGTCTTTTCAAGAAAAAGAACAAGCAAACAACAGAACCTGACACAGCCTGGCTACCTAATAAATCCTGTGCAATAGATCCTTTTGGGTGTTTTGTTTAGAGATATAAAAAGATAAGAAACATGTCATAAATCTCCCTAAATTATTCTTACATACCCAAGCCATATTGACTCACTTCCATTATGTTTAAGAAATGTTTGTTCTGTTCTTTCATATAAAGCTACTGAATGGATTGATGAAAGCTTGACTTTTTATTTCCAGCTACTTCAGGTATCATTTAAGTACACATACAACCAAACCCCAGCCAATGTCTTGTTTCATAAATCAAGTGGTAATGCTTGGTGATCCCATTTTTATGATTATTTACTTTGCTGGGGGTTTTTGCTGTTGTTTATTTGTTTTGTTTTTCTAAAGTCACAGTTGTATGCGTTGTTGTCTTCTAAAATACAGCAGAACATCTGGGTCAAGTGGTTAGTACAATTTATAACACAAGATTTGAACTGGTGGCATATTTACCATTTTCATCCTGACCACTAGCTTCTGGCGTGCCTTGCCTCTGGTCCTCCTCAGGTGCCTCAGGGTAGATAACAGCTGTATCTTCTTGTTGAAGGAATTCTTCAACGTTAGGGTCATGGTTTTGTTCGTTTTCTGCATCGGAATCACATTCATCTTCTTTTACTGAGAATGAAAACCAAGATACAAGATAGGAAATGAAGAGTTGAAAAAGAACATAAATGAGATTCACTAATTCACATTACCAAATCATCCTCCTTCCAAGGGTCTCAAAACTCTTTACAAATACTCGTATAGGTCAAGCCCTTTAAAAAGCAGGAATATGACAAGTTTTAAAAGAAAGAACCAGTAACATAATGACATTTAAAAATTCGACTCAGTTTGCCTCTTCAACTCAGTGCATTTTTGCCATTTTAGATTTAGCTATTCCCCTCAACTTCCCTAAAAATTTTAAATGCAATATTAATTATGATTTAGCCCTTGCAGTTTTAAGGTGAGCGTCTTCCCTTCTATATTTGCAAAAGAAACTGTTGTCTTCAGGAGATAATTTTTAATGCTATTTAAGACCTGTTCATTAGCACAACCCTAGAAGATATTTACATTCTGAATACCAAGTTAGTTGGCTGAAATGCAGCAGACTTGAACTTTGAGTGGCTTGCTCTCCAGTGCTGGAAATGGCTATCAAAAAGATTCAGATTTAGTAACATCCTTTGATATTTTTCCATTTAGAACTTAAGAAAACAATCAATGCACAACTGTATTTCAAAGTGAATAAATAATACATTAAATATTTTGCTTAATGTTTGCATGATAAATATTTGCTAGAAAGTATTTGCCTAAATACACTGTTCATAGAGTTCAATTTTACCATGGTGGAACATTCTGTGAGAGCTCTGCCTGTGGCACACTAAATCATGACAATCTCCTCCACTATTAATTCCGTGAGGTGTATTTTTAATAGGAAGAAGTTTTATGATTCATCTCTTGGTGTGAAGTCACCCAGTTTACAATTTGACAGAGCATTTTTATGACAGGAGGCAGTCTCATGCATTACATAATGGAGTTCTCTGGATCTGTTTGGAGAGATCTGACTTTAGAGTAACTAAAAAGAATGTGTGAATGTAGTTTAAACCTATCAATGTTTAGCTGGGATTTTTTTTTGTCCTTTCTTTTCCTTTCCTTTCCTTTTATATAAGGCTTACCCTGGTAGTATCTAATTATTTAGTGTTAAGGACATTAAAAAAAAAAAAGAGTATAAAAGACTTTTAAAAGCTGGATAGACTAGACATTAATTTTTTTGTTAACTAGAGAAAGATAACAATGCATCTGGTTTTGTTTGTTTCTTCGACTGAAAAAAAAAGAAATATAAGTACACATTTACACATTTTATTTCTCCTTCTGTGTAATCAATACGGAGTTGATAACAAGTTGAGAAGCTGATAAGAAGATATAGCAATAGCTTAACTTTAGTTTGCTGTATAGAGCATTAGTTTGCTGTACAGAGCATTAGCTTAAGTTTAGTTTGCTGTATTCCTTATTAAACTACTATCTGTCAACCTATACTTGTATACTGTACAACTACGTGTAGGATCAGCACTACTCCTTGTTTTCCTCTGGGGAGAGACAGTGGTGCAGTGGCACTGGGGTCACCCCTTGCACGAGAGGACTGCTCTGAGCCACTGTCAGCTGGGACATCTGAAAGGATCTCAGGCTATTCCTCCTCAGCTAAATCACCTTTTACGTTTTAAGAACTGAGGCCTGAAGAGTGAATTAGTTTATAAAGAAAGGGGGGGAGGGGAGGAGGGGAACTTCAAAGGTTTCAGGATACTCAGCCAAAATTCAACAGTACTTTATGAATAAAGGTTTTAGATTAACAAAGAAATACCTGTACATCCAACTTCATCTGCCTGAGCTTCAGGCCCCAGGATTTCCTTTGTTTCTTTTCCAGCTGGAATAATACATTTCAGAAAAAGAAGAATGAATATTAAACAAAAAACCACCCCAACCAACCAAACATACAAAAAAACCCCACACATACAACTTAATATATTTGAGTTATTTCTTCAGCAATTTTTTTTCCCATTTCTGTATTGTTCAGGACCACTGCATTTGAACACAAGGATTTTCATATTATGGATTGAACATGGTTTCATCTGGGTGTAACCAGATGAATCATAAAGTATTACATAATTAAAGAAACAAAATCTTGAAAGGAAGCAATACTAAGCACTAACCATTACTTGAAGAGAGGTAAAGACAGGGACAGTGTGCTTCTCCAGCAAGTACAGTCATAGCTACTTAAAAACCCTACCCACAAATGCAGCTATCTGATATGCTGGAATATTTCCAGAAAACAGAGTACCATAAACCAAGGAAGTTTATTTTTTTCCAATTAGCAGCTCTTGGAAATGATTGCTCATTTGCTGGTACCGTCTCTACACAGCTACCTGATGTATCCTCATAAATCCTCCACAGCTCACGGGGAGGCTGCAGTTCATAGAATCATAGAGTTGCTATGGTTGGAAAGGACCTCTAGGATCATCAAGTCCAACCTCCATCCCAGTATCTCCCTCACCAATAAACCATGGCCTCAAGTGCTACAGCTACTCGGTTTTTGAACCCCTCCAGGGATGGTGACTCCACCACCTCCCTGGAAGCCTGTTCCATTACCTAAACATTGCTCAGACAAGGATTTTAAACACGTCCTCCCCACTTCTGAGCAACCACCCACTGCAAACACAGAAAACTTTTAACGTATCAATTCCAACATTCACTATGGGCTTGCAGGTACCAGCCACCTGTAGAACTAACCCTATGGTGACCACCTGCCTTGGAAGCTCCACCAGCTCCTGCTGAGCTGCAGCATTCAAGGATGCAGCATGGAATTTTTAAATCAATAAATAGTTCAAATCAATTAATGGGCCAAGTTATTCCTAATTTATGTGTGTTGGGGTATGTTTGTTGTTTTTTCCAGAGTAGTCCAGACTGGAAGTTCCTAATGGAACTGTCAGTACCTGGTTTATGGCAGCAGTGCATAGGAAAGCTGTTAGTTGTTTTGCTAATTAAATTAATTCAATTTTCCTTGATCAGTAGTATGTTATCTCAGTACATGTAAATTAAAGCACTACTTCATAATTTTATTATGAAAATCTTAAATGCTTCAGAGCTACTTGGAAGACAAAGACTCACACATGATAGAGGTCAGAGCACACAACTGCTGTGATCTGAAATGGTAACTGTTGTAATTTACAGTACTTCACTCTTTGTTGGTGCAGAGAAAAATCCTTTGGTTTAGCTAGGCAAAACCTCAAAACATTCCAGCTTTTTAATTACAGGAGAAGCCAATTTCTCCTTTATGTGAAAGATGATAAATCTGATAACTTTAACTTCTTAAATAATACCATCTTCCTCAAAAGGAAAAGGTTGTTAATTTTACTTTCATAAATCACAAAGAAATACGCTTAAAAGGAAACTGTAACTTTTAAATCCTGCCTTAATTTTGTCATCTAAAAAACCCCCAACCCACCCAAACAGTCTCTATTTTATTGGTCAATACTGGATTGTGAATGAATTATATTTTTGGCTTGTGATGCTACAGACTTGGCTCAGAATTTGTACGATGGATGACTGCATGCAATGCAGGTTAAAACCCCAAATTTAATTTCTTAATAACAATCAGAATGTAAAACCACTGTTTTTCTTTAAAAAGGGCTTGTGATTCTTCTCCATTATGAAACAGACTCAATGGAAGAGGGAGAATATCAGTAAGTTACTACTCACAGCAATTTGAATTATACTGTCTCTAGCTGTCAAAGTCCATTGGCTTCAGCACAAATAAAACCTATGCTTCCCAAGGGAATGGCAAAAATTTCTGGCATTATAGATTAATCTCAGTGAAGTTAAACCCCCTCTCAATTCTTACAATCATAACTGGGTCCTGTCTCTTCCCAGTATTAAAAGTGGGGTGTAAGACAGGGAGAAGCCCTTTTCCACAAGTGAGAATTTCCCTTAATGTGTGGTTTTCCTTAATGCTGTAGGAATAATGGCTAATTTGAAAAGGTAGAGCTCCATCTTTCTACCTATGGTCTACATGGGGAGGCAACTTTGCAGTTGTGCCCTCAGAAGCCCAATTACCAAGCTGCAAATACAGCTGTTGGGCCACAAAAGAAAGGGATGTGATGATGAAGGAACAAATGTTAAAACATTGTTCTACCAAGCAGAAGTCATAACTCTGAATTCCAAAAGAAATTTGAGCTACCTGCTGAATGACTCATTAAATACACATCTCCATGAATGGCATCTAGGGCAGGAATATCCATCTTGGCATTATGTCTGGACATACCAGGTAATGGTAAAACGTGATCTTGGACTTCAGTACCTCATGGTTGCTTGTAAGCAGGTGCTTAGAGATACAGTGGGAGTCCCCTAGGGTTAAATGCTCATGATTTTCAGGTGGTTGCCACACAGGCAACCATGTGTACTAGCAACAAACGTGCAGGACACAATCACTGTGTCATGGGCTGACTTACCTCTCTGCATGGGTGAGATAACCCATCAATTTTAAACCACTAGCAAAATGGAAATTTTGGTTGTACCCAGAAAGACAAACTTCACTGAAAATTTCCACCGTAGTCTTATCTCCAGAGAAGGGAATAAATTCAAAGCCCATCAAAAGTGTTTGTAATTTAAGTTCTTTAGAGCTAATTTTCTGATATGCACGTAGCAATTGGTATTTACAGCTTACAGTATTGCCTGGTTGTTTGCTTCTGTCAGTAAAAACTTGATCTAAAAGATGCCACACTTTTTTAGCCTTCCCCCCAAATGAAATTAATACAACGTAGTGCAGCAACCTTCCTCAGCCACCCATCACACCAAAAGAACCCATCTTACAGGGCTCAACTTAAAGGTTTATGAGTTAAAGGAATTTTTGAGTTCCAGGAAGAGCTTAAACATAAAACATAACTTCATTAATTTTTAAAAGTTATTTCAAGGTCTAGACCATTTATTTTTTTTTATTTTTAGATTTTTAAATTTTCAAAGCTATCTTAGTTCCAGGTGTGAGATCACCAGATTTGTTAAATACTTAGAATAGTAATAATAAAAATATATATAATAATGCTTCTTAAGTGTATTAATAAGTTAATAATTGCAACCTTTGATTTTTGATTTTTTTAATTGTAGCGTGGGTTTTACTTTCAACTAAAGGGGAAAAAGAAATCACATTACAGAATCATGGCACACATGAGTGCTGGCACACTGCCAACCACTCGTGCAGGATACACACGGTTCACTTTTTCAAACCCATATGACAGTTTCAGTTAAACCTCTTGAGATACACACCTTATATTTAAAACACCTGTTCTAAAGGTCTCTTAGAATTTCAGTTAGAATGGCTGGAAACGGAAGGAAACTGATCTGATAAAGAAATGTTCTGTGTGTTGTTTCTATTCTTGGGTATTCGTGAACAGAATAAATATGTAAAGAAAAAAAAATCTCATTCTGCCAAGTACAGCTAAACCCAGGAATTTTCCACAGTACTTCATGGATGAAACACAACTTAGTAAAGCTGCCATAGTGGATGCTTTCTAAAAAAAATCATCAGTCCTGAAGATGATATTAGTGTTGTATGGACACCTAGCCCAGTACCCTTCCCTGCAGGAGAGAGATCCTGTGCTCCATACCTCTCTCTCCAGATTGCTAACGGGTGTCTAAGACTGATGATGAGATTTGCAGCTCACACCTCTCCTTCTAGGAAAGCTATAAAGAAGTAAATAGTGCTTTACCATCACAAATGAAAGCTCCATAAAAGCTAATGTAGCCTTCATTTTTCTCAGGTAGCCAGAAATTCAAACAATTTGTTTTAAAAAAAACTTGCTGTCCAATAAAAACCCCTCCAGCCTGCTACAATATACAGATTTTTTTACAGGAGAAATTTGTGGTAGTTTGAGCAAGGCTGGGTGGCAATTGTTTAACCTTCTGTCTAAACACTGATGAAAGCCTGTCTTCTTCACCAATGCCCAAGGCAGACAAGACCCCACTGTCCACACTGTGACTCTACAATCACGGTCCAATTTGGTTCCAAATGCTTCATTTTAGCAAATAAATTTTAAGGGTTAAAAATGGTGCATCTGAAATAAGGAGTCAAAAACCCAAAAAGATGCCATTACATATTCTGAAAAACCCCAGAAGGTTGTTTTGAGGTGGAACGTGGCTACACCTCCAGGAAATGTTCAGACAAAGGGTCTTGACCTAGCACCTCTCCGAGCCAGCGCCCTTCTCCACTCCTCATTTCAGATTTCCTACAGCTATACTTGAAGGAGTCAAGAAATAGTCTCCAGGCAGCTCATTTTTATGTGCAATTTCTGATAGATACAGCCTGCCGTGGAGCAGAGACATTACAGGAGAACTAAGAAAATGACCTCCCCAATAAATGAGCTCCAAAATCCTCATTTCCCTGCACAGTGTACCTTGGCAATAGCAGCCACGTAAAAACAGGCTGAGTTGCTGCTATTCTTTGAACTCTCAGCTGCTCGCTCTCAGCTGGATTGCAGTTAGGGACCATATGACTGCTTTCTGTTTATTTAGATGTGAGGTCATGCAATTTGTCTTCAAACCATCAGTTTTAACAAGGTGGATGCTAAAGAATTGTGGCTGGAGTTCAGACGCGAACAGGGATATGCTGGAAAATATTCTGTATCTTTCAGGGGATTAAGGCAAAATTCCGCAATAAATTCCACTAATTTATGCTTTTAACCCAATTTGGCTCAAATGTAAGCATGCTGTGTGTCATTATGAAACTCAGTATCTGATTCCACAGTAAAAAAGGCTCATTTTCCAACTGCTTCAGATTTTCAGCTCCTAAAGCTGCTGCACAGTATGTGCAAGGTTTACCTCCTTCCAGTGTTTTCAAAATACAGATTCATTATGAGTAAGATAGCCAATTCTAAAACTAATAATCTAAAACCTATGTTTTCTGGCTAAATTTCACAAAGGAAAAGGCAGAGGCAGCTCATGGGGAGAAATTTACATCTGAATATTATTTGGTTTCATGTTTTTGGCTTCCTGCTTCCTCCCCGAGCTGAGCAAACCCTGAACCTTTCTGGGAGCTATGGCAGAGACCTGCCATGCAAAAAGACTTGGAAAAACTAAAAGCAAGTAGCTAGCATCTGATCACCCTTGAGATTTGAAGCTCCTGTTCAACAATGCCAATGGAACCTCTGAACCTGCTTGGAATATTAAATGCAGAGCATAAAATATATTACAATAAATACTTTAGAGAATCACTCTTTTTTTTTGGTGATTGCATTACATATTGTTGCAGTAACAAAGCAACCAAAATAAGTTCTACTGAATTTTTCTTTTGGAAACCTTTCTCACCGTAGCATCATCAGTGAAAATGAACTTACCTTCATCTTCCCAGCAACTGTTTGCACTCCCTTCTCTTTCACTGTTTTCTGGTAATACTGCATGGTCTGTTGGCAAGTCATCTTCTGGCACACTAGCATCACAGTCTGCTGCATCAGTTACACTTTCCTCTTCCACTATATGCAATTTATCTTCATCATCTGAATCTGAGTTTGCTTCTACCACGTTATTATAATTGGTAACTGTGGACAGACAAAAAGCAAAATACTGATCAATATACTCTTAATTTACAGCAGGGAGGTCCAAAGCTTTCAGTACTTTGGCTATATCTGGGGCATCTTTATGAAGTCACCTTATTATATCTTCTTTCTGCGCGGAGATGGCAGTGGCTTGTGGGCAACTTGGACATAATGGCAACACACAAGGAAATAACCTGACAGCTGCTGGGCTTTCACCATTGCTAGGAACCACAAGACCTCTCCCTTCTGCACACCCAGCGTAAGGCTGCACAAGAAAAGGCAGCAGACAACTCCAGAGTTGTCTTTTGGGCCACACTGAAGCATCAGGCTTCCCATTTGGATACCAGCATCACTGATTGCTTTAAAATGACTACTGCCTGCTCAATAAACTGTGAAACACATAATAAACAACATTTTGTTACAGATGAATGTGTATAATGAGGACAGGCTGTATGTATATAGCAACCAGTGGGGTACAGAAGGAATAAAACTGCAGGGAAACAACTGGCATTGAAGACCAAGTGACCCCAGGCTGAGCACACTCCCGAGTCAGTAGCTCCATCACTCTTGTCCAGTCCCACGGACCAAGCCCTTGTCTGCAGTGACGTGCTCTAGCTGTGCTCCCCCAGACCATCCCCTCACTGGCTTCTCCTGCAGCCAATGCCACCCCCATGCTCCAGGCATGTGAACCAAGGAGCAATGAATAGGAACAAAAAGGAGATTTGATTCCGAAAGTGTTCCTGATCCAAGCTAACGTGCTCTTGTAGTTACACCCAAAGATCATGCTGAAGACTCGGCAGGATGGACGGGAAAGGAAAAATCTCAGGGGTGACTCAGAAAGGAAATCTCACATAACATTTTCCCCAGCTACCATGAAAAGGTAATAATTCTTTTTCAGCCTGAAGAATACATTGTGGAGTCTTGTGGACAAAGGATTACAGATGAATGATATACGATGATATCAATATGTTTCTGTCAGGTGGGAACAGATCAGTATTAAGATAGTCTTCATTTGTAAGCACAAAAGAACAGTTNTGAAGAATACATTGTGGAGTCTTGTGGACAAAGGATTACAGATGAATGATATACGATGATATCAATATGTTTCTGTCAGGTGGGAACAGGTCAGTATTAAGATAGTCTTCATTTGTAAGCACAAAAGAAAACAACCATCTCCATTTAAACTGCAAGGATTATGTATTAAGAGAAAATTATTTCTCAATCTGTTGAAATCTGGTTACTCCCACTGAAGTTAAAACTATGAAACATTTATATTTATATCTGTATTACTTCTTCACTGCCAAGTTTGAACTTCTTAGGAAATTGCTTCAAAATATGGCTTAAGAAAGAGAATCAATTTGTCAATGAATAAACCAAGACTTGTCTTGGCTGCAGTACTCTTGCAGTTGTTACCACAATTATACCTGGGAGACACAGAACAACACTACTTTATGATCCCTGCATCCTGTCACTGTTAGCATAAGAGAAGCCAGACTGATTCTTTCATGTGAAACCCTGCCTATTAAGGTAAATAAATTGCCAACTAAATGCTAACTCTTCTGAAGTTAGCCCTTTTTTTTTTTGTGATGTTGATATTATAGTCATTTAAAAATACATTTAGGCAGGGAAAGTGAGTAACGTTATGAACTGACAGGCTGCTATCTCATTTCCTTCCAGTTCAGGAGAAAAATGTCTCATCTAGAACATGACTTCAGCCTGCTGAATTTGAAACAATCATTCTACATTTCCATATTTTATACACATAGTGTTAGTTGAAAAGAGTAGTAACGCTCCACTACTCATGGTATCGACCTCTTCTAAGACAAAAAATTAGGCAAATTGCCTAAATACTAGCATCTGGTTCATTTCAATCAATAAATAAATTTATATTGTGTAACTGACTTTGCAAAATAGAATAGGTACTGTAAGAGACGGTGTAATGTTGTGTGAAAGAGAGAAATACATTCCCTCACCAAAGCTGAAGAGATTTATGCTTTTGCCTGAGAAGTGGGAAATGCAATTTTAAAGAAAGTGTAAAAACAGACATAAACCAGGAGGAAGTGAAAAAATTATTTTAGCCTGATGTCTTAACTGGGTTTTACTGGGATGCTTAAGGTGTAGAGGATTACTGATATAAAACACCAACGTATTTACCTTTGCCACACAAGAAGGAGATCAACAGGAGCAGAGATCAAAATGTAAAGGCCTAAGTTCAGATTTCAGTAATGCAGGTAGTGAGTATTTGAATTTATAAAAATACATTTCCTGTTTACTTTGTGAAATTAGGTGGAATTTTTTATATTAAAATGGTTTTTATGGAAAATGAAAATATAATCAGAAAGCTTGTCCTGAAGAATTACATTTAGGGAGAAAACCCTCTACTCCTTTTCCTTACCATATATTTATTGTTTTATTTTAAATATGATCTATTCATTAAGGCCCTATTTACCTTGAAACATTTTCCCTCATGCTCACTCATGTGCTAACTCGGCAAAACCGAAAAACTCCTCCTTCTCCATAAAAAGTGAGGAATTAATGGTCTTTGGGATTTTCCTTCCTTTGCCATAGATCGCTTGTTAACAAGGCAACAATAAAATCAGCAAGAAATCTGGCTCTAACTCGCCTCTTTGCCTCTTACAAAGACCTTTGGGGGAAATAAACTGCCAAACCTGCATCTAAAGGGGTGGGATGGCCAGGCAGCCCGCACACCGCACGCAGCACAAAGTCGAGCAATTAAAACAATGGAAACATCCATATATCTAGAAGCAACTCTTAACTAAATGATTCCATGCTGATTTCCCTCTACAGGGTCCTTGATTCCCCTAGAGCCGTGATGGGAAATCCACAGGGAGCGCTCAGTTTTACAGCTTGAATGGAGAATTTGTAGCATCCTGCCTCATTTTTTCAGGTTGCAGAGTTCTCACTTACAGCACGCTAGCCAAAATGGGATTTCTTATTAGATAAGATATATTGTCTATACACTTATATACAATATATTATAACCATATGTTATATAATTACATGATTATATGTTAGCTATACTTTCCCTACATGGCACTGGGGATGACAGTATCTCAATCTGACAGAGAAGAAACTGGCTGTTTGAAAAGCAGAGGATTCTTTCAGCAATCCTGGCACTGCCACGTCAGTGTAAGGCAGTTTGGATCTTACTTGTCGGTGGACTTTGCATTTACAGAGCTTTTTATATATTCAAAGCATGCTCGTGCTCCTTCCAAATGTGCTCAGAGCCCAGGTACCTTGGCCCGTATGCCAGAGCAACTCGAAACAGAGAGATCACCTCTAAAATAAGTAACCTTCCAGAATCACATAAAAAACTCCTTAGATGAGACAGAATAAAATCCAGTCTTTCAGTGAAGATTTCAAACGCTTTAGAGAGTGTGCTTTTGATTCCTGCAGTCCTCTACTTAAATTACTACGCTTTCCAGCAATTAAGGCAAGGCTTCTGGAGGCAACAGCTTCCTTTAATAAACACCCCTGATTCATTCTCTGGGCACCATTCCTTCTGAGTAAAAATGCTGTGATCACATAATTAAAGATCTTATCATTACGCTTACATGCAAGGGACAAATTAAAACAGTTTGAACAATCTTCATTCTGACATTTTCCAACTTTTTTTGATTCTCAACTTTCAAAGTCAAGTGTTTGATTTCAAAGAATGTATTAGTATTCTTTAACAGAAACGATGGTTAAAAAACAATCAAACCCTGTAATTTACTGCATTTTTAGTTAATTAAAATTAAAATCCCATTACATGGTACCATACTGATGCCTGCATGGCTGCAAAGCTGAGCTTTAGCAATGCAGATCTGATCCTGGTGCCCTACAGATTAAGGGGTGGTAGCAGCAAGCTGTGATCTTGGTTGGCTTCAGACATGTTTTGACTACACATTTCACAGCTCTTTGAAGACATTAAAGAAACCCTGGAACTATGTCACCCAGTATCCAACTCCAAGGGTAACCATCCTCCCCCAACTCTGGTCTCCAATTCAAGCCTAGACCCAAATTTGTACTTTCCCTATCTGCACTTCATTTGGGGTGTTTTCTCCTCTCATCCTTGATGTTTCCTCAGAATAGACACCACTGAAAGAAGAGGACAACACGCTCACGAGCTTTGCTTGATGCCTGGCACCACAGTTAACTGCTGAAGTCAGAAGGAATAAATTTAATTAAACCATTTTGGATAGAGACTAGAATATACTCAATACAAAAGCAATATGTAGAGATTACTGCTTACAACCTCTGAAAGAAATTCAATCGAATATACATAAATGATGACTTCAAGGACCTTCTAACTTGGTCAAATATTTCAACAGGAAAAAAAACCCAGCACATGTAAAAGCTCAATTAGAGTAACAGTTACAGCTTTCCAATGAAGTAACTACAACTATTTCAAACTCCAGTAATATTTATTTTAGTTAATGTCATTGAAAAGTAGCGACTACCTAAACAAAATAATTCAGCCTGGATCACAGAAAACTGGCACAAAGAGCAATCAATCAATTTCCCCACGATGAGACACTGCTCTGTGAAAAGCATGGATGGCTTGAGAGGTTACATCCCCCTCAGCCATCCCTGCTCCAGGGGTGGCCAGCAGCAGCAGGGAAGAACAAGGAGAACACCAAAGGGAATCTTATCTTCAACTGTAAAAGATAAGTTTGACTCAGATCATGACCCATGGCTGTAAGCCTTTGAAAACATAAAAATATATGTTATTATATTAAAGAGTTTCATTATTAATATCAGCTTTACTTTCACAGATGAATAAGAGGGCTCATTTTCAACGTTGGTATTACAAATGACACTGAAGACTAAGTATTTATTCAATAAGAATAATTTTTTATACCATTACTATGTCTCTTCTAAAATAAAGATAAAATATTCATTAAAAACCAGTACATGGCAAATACATCTTATGAACCATAATCACTTGTTTTCTTGTTGCTCACTTTCTTGCTGCAGTATCCTGGTTCTTGAAGAATAAATGAGTACCTGTAGTTGAAGCTTTCACTGCCCTAAGAGTAAAGGACTGCAAAATGAATTGCAGAAATTGAGCTTTGCTTCTTTCTGGAATTTTACAGCCCTAAATACAGAAAAGATGTATAATGCTGTGCAATTCTACTTCAAAAAAATAAGTATGTTCAAATGCAATTAGCAATTAAAGAGTAAACCAGAGAAATATATTATTTTTCTGGTTGAATACAGCTAGGAAAGCACAATACATTTGTCTAGTCCAATCCAACATGGTATCTAGAAGGGGAAGAAACTTTAGTTCTTTGATTTAAAACCAATGAACCCAGGAAATTTAAGTTGAAAACTAATATTGTGGTGATGGAAGACTAAGGGACTGGCTGTTTCCATAGCATATGCTGTACTGGGAGAGTCCCCAAAAGGTGAGTGAGCTGGGTGGCAAGAGAAGCACAGCTTCTCAGAAAGCTGGCAGCAGGTACCCTGCTCACTGCTCCCCCATCCAGATCTGCCCTCAGAATCGTGAGATGACATGAAAGATGACATGACCCAATCAACCTTGTATCACTCAAATTCTGATAGAAGTTTACTCCCCTCAACAAGGGAAAGAGTATGTGGTGGAATGTGTTGGAATAATCTGAGATAGATGGCAAAAGCACAAAACTTCACCAGAAAGAGGACAGAACTAACCTATAATCTCCAGTATGTATTACCAGGATGTGGCAGTTCATGGAGGGAAGGATGCTTTGCCCTGGTCTGTTACAATCTTTTCTTCAGTACTTGCCAGTGTTCACTATCTTCTATGCAGAGTCTGGTCTAACTTTCTTACTACGTGTCTCCTTTATACCCCTCCATTCTTAATCCAACATCCTACCCACTTCCATTAAAAAACTACAACTTTTAGGAATTTGCGAGTTTGAATTTTTTTAAGATGTTGGACACATGCAACCACCACATCTGAGTTGTGCGGGCTCGGTATCTCCACACTGAATGGCTGGGGAGCTCAAACAGGTGTGAGGAATTCTGATCTTTTAGAGATCCTACTTCTACAAGCTCTTCCAAGTTCAAATAAAAAAAAAAAATAAAAAATGAAAGCTTATTCATGAATACTTTTAGTAAAGAAACCTTTGAGTCTACAAACATGAACAAGTCCTGTGCTCTATGAAGTGCATTCTTGGTTCCTGGATTTCTGCTCTGACAGCCTACAATCATCTCTTGGAAAGCAGTTAGTCTCTGTCAGCTCAGCTGAAAATCTTCATCTTGGTATTTTGCTCTAGTCTTAAAAATATGTTAAGACTAATATATTGCAAAGGCAGAAACCTGATAATTTAGCATTCACTATTAAATTAGATTTCAGGCTATGTTATTCATTTTATTACTATTCCTGAGTGAAATGCCACACTTCTGCCTCTCCACTGATAAGGTGCCAAGTACCTTGAGTAAAGTTAGAGCTTTTTGGTTCTTTCATATTTTTCCTCTCAGTTTAATACTTGAAATGAAGAAGTACTTTCCATGCAATAATTCTAATAATGCAAATTACATCCTGAGTTCTTTTCTGGACTGCTAGAAGTAATTAAACTGATCCTACTAGAGGTTTATTTGTAACCCCAGAAGTTTCTGGGGTTCTGGATGGTACCAGTCAGCTCAGTACTTGTCCAGGACCCTGCTCCTCCCTCCACATACCTTGCTTCATTTTTATCTACCTAGACTTTTAGCTGCCTTACCACTGCTTTGCAAACTCCACCATTATTTCCCAAAGAAGTACAAGCAACCCTTCCTGAAATCATGTCCCAGCCTCCATCAAACAGCAGGGTGACTTCCCGCAGCATGGGGACAGCCAGCAGCACTGGAGAGGGGAGCGGAGCCAGCAGAAAACATTGCATTAGGCAGCTACAATGCAGTACAAAATACACCACACTAAAAATACACCACAGTAAAATAGATTACAGTAAAATACACTACAGTAAAATAGATTACAGTAAAATACACTATGGTAAAAATAAATACACTACAGTAAAAATACACTACAATGTGTAGTGTGAAAATACACTGCTATGAGAGCTCATTATGTGGAAAGCATAAGGAAATGGTTTTCTACTCAATTAAATCATTCAAGAGAAAAAAAAGCAAACAACCCTGTCAGAGATGAGTTTCTGAAATAGCACATTTTAAATTTAATTTAAAAACGTACTTGTAATTTGCAGAAAAGTCATTCTGCTTTTCAGAAGAGTGTATGAGCTATAATTGTGGAGAATGGAGCTACATTTTATGTGTAAAAGCTTGACTCACTGTTTATGATACACATGTGAGTGTGCTCACACAGAAGGAGAACTGGATTCCATCCCTCCTCTGCCTGAAAGGGATCAAGCTTCTATCTCCCACGTGTTTGTGTAAAGACATGAATCACTGTAAAAAAGTTAGTCTAAATATTTACGTGGACCAAACATGCTTCTGATAATTTTAACTATTGAAAATCTCTTTAAAAATGTTTTTACACCTCTTAACTAAATACTAATGTCCAGTTAAATGCAGCTTGATGTACATTTTGACTGAATATTCTGACACAATAAAACCCAGCAAATCCAACAACCTCTCTACCCAGCAAGGTACATAAATCATCTCAATGCACATGTACTGATTTATTTGGTCTTCTGGTCAACTCAAAGAAACTTCTGAGTTTAAAAGAAATGCTTTGCAAGTGGACTACCTACTAAAACATGCTCTAAATGCTGTACCAAAAGTGAGACTGAATGTTTGGCTTGGCTTACACAACGCACATTAAAATCAATGGGGGAAATACAAATTTTCTGCTTGACAATTTTAAATCATGGTTTTAAAAATGAATCACTCTTTGACATTAAAAAAAACCCCTGACCCTTAAGGTTGAATTTTTCTATTGATATGGCAAAGTCTGGAGCAAAGCCTGATGATCTACGTCAGGACTGGTTCCCCAGCATCAGGGTAATGGCTACAGCTCTGGCACTAGAATCTGAAACGACATAAGTGATACTTGGAGTAAATCTGGCAAATATTCCAGCCTCAGTTATTAATTTTTTTGCAGCTTGCCTTTGTTCATCTGATCATTAGTTTGACTTAGGATTAACTTAAGTCTCATATGAAGAGTGGCTGGAAAGCTGCCCAGCAGAAAAGGACCTGAAGGTTTTGGTCAATAGCCTGCTGAATGAGCCAGCAGTGTGCCCAGGTGGCCAAGAGGGCCAGTAGTATCCTGGTCTGGATGAGAAATAGTGTGGCCAGCAGGACTAGGGGAGTTGTGATCATCTGTACTCAACACTGGTGAGTCCACACCTCAAATACTGGGTTCAGTTTTGGGCACTGAAGTGTAAGAAAGACACTGAGGTGCTGGAGTGTGTCCAAAGAAGAGCAACAAAGTTGGTGAAGGGTCTAGAGAACAAGTGTTATGAGGAAAGGCTGAGGGAACTGGGTTGTATGGCGTGGAGGCTGAAGGGACACCTTATTGCTCTCTAGAACTACCTGAAAGGAGGTTGGAGCCAGGTGGGGGTCACTCTGTTCTCCCACATTACAAGCGATATGAGAATAGGAAATGGACTCAAGTTTTAGATTAGGTTTAGATTGGATTCTAAGAAAAACCTCTTCACAGAAAGGGTTGTCAAGCCCTGGACCAGGCTGCCCAGAAAGTGGTGGAGGTACCATCCCTGGACGTATTTAAAAGACATGCAGGTGTGGTGCTTAAGGATCTGGTTTAGTGGTGACCTGGCAGTGCTGGGTTAATGGTTGGACTTGATGATCCTAAAGGTCTGTTCCAAACAGAATGATTTTGTGATTCTATATGCACAATATTAGAACAGGACAGTTTGGTCGTGGCTACAACACACCTAAGAGTGCTCCCAGAGCCCATCTTCTCATTTTGTATAAAGAAAAGGCATGTGCAGTCCTGATCTGGGTTAAGACACTGAAGGATGGGCATGTGCAGCCAAACACCTGCGGAAGGGACACATATTTCTTGCCTGCAATGTCTGAAGGAGAAAACTTACCATGGCTTACTCCACTATAAAAATGATTGAACAAGACTGGCACCAAAATCTCAGCCTGTAGAGGGGAGGGACCTTGTGGGCCATCTGCCCTGCTCCTCCCTCTGACAAGCAACCAGGTCATATACTCCCTTTCCTTTCCAAATCCGCTTTCTGAAGGGAGCAAACAAATTCTTGTCAGACTCCTGAGTGAAGGACATATGAGCAATTGAAAGAAAAGCTGTATGTGGTCTCTCCAGACAGCCAAGACCTTGTGGTGACAGATGCTGGCCAGAATCAGTAACTACCATCTGCCAGAGAGGAAAGTGGATGAGGTTGTGTGACAAGGTCTGTGGATTGAAACCCATATGCCTCAAAAAAAGCCCAGATCTATATGGCTACCAAACAACCTGACAGAGAAGCTGCAATAGCAACACAGGAAGGCTTGAAAATGACCTTTGGGAGACAGAAGAATGATGGCACAGAAGTCACGGATGCCACTGAATACCCAAATAACTCAGCACTGCAGGGCAGGGTTGTAGATGAGTAAGTGGCAATGGACTTGTAGGCCATGGTTGTTCCCATCTGCAGCGCTGATTGGCATCGGCTCTGACCATCACCAAGTGTTGTCTCCTAAGATGACCTGACCTCAGCAACCATATGTGTTTAGGTGACTCCTGAGATCGCTGATGAGCTCAACTGGGGACACTGGTTTCACACACATTAGAAAGGATCATCAAAACTACACAAGGAGACCTCTCAACAAGAGGCCTTAGTACAGAGGACTGCTGGGTCACCAAATGGGAGCTCTCAAGGTTATAGTTTGAACTGTCCATCACCTGAGCAGTACTATCACAGCAGCTGTACACTGGGATACTATATAAGCTTTTCCTTGAAATACTGGACTCCAAATGCATGTCACTTTGAGTGGCTTTCCAGATGCTGTAATGCTGCATGTTAAAAATGTATAGGACTTAGAAGGGTAGGAAACTACAATCAACTCCAGTGCTCATATGAGAATTTATTCACGTGCAGAACTGACAGGAGTCCAGGGGTGAGAAGTAAAGAGTACACAGACAAGCATTACAGGTACTTAGTCTTGGTCCAGCAATAATTTTAAAAGACAGGAAATCAGATGTTTATGTTTTGATGCATAGATGTATTTACAGATCTGTTTTCAGCTTTGAGAGCCTAAAATCAGATTTGGAAATGTGTAACTATATATACATATACATAAACCTATATCATCATATAAAACCAATCTGATTTGGAAATATTTATCCATTAGGCCACTTCAGGAAAGTAACTTAAGAAACATAATTTTCAGCACGCTACTTTGAGACTTTGCATTACTCTGCAGTCCTCTGCTAAAACCAGAAGCTCTATAGCTTTGCAAACTTAAGGCTTTCAGTCTTTCAATGAGACAGAAGGACTTGCAAAGGTAATTTCTCTATTGGATTTGCATTTTTCTGATGAAAAAGCTAACTAGTGTCCAAATATTCTCTCCTTCTAGTCTCTGGATTGATGTAAATTCTTCATGCAACTAAGAAAATTCTCAGTGGCAGCATAATTGGAAAAAATGGTATTATTACAAGGTGCTTATAGGTTTGGAATACTAAAAATGGTCCCAGAAGAAAAAAAAATAACATTCAGAAACAAGACAGCCAAAGGTATATGAAAAAATAACTATATCCTTTGCCTGTTATCACCATTGTACAAGCCAAGGCTGCTGAGCTTCCTACAAATGAGAACTTAACTTCGTCTGTGTAATTCCACATCAGCTGCTGCTGTCAGGAAGTTTTACAGAAGCTTAAATTGAGTTTAATACTTTAAAGGAAGCATTTACAAAAACTTAAAGTAGTGAACAGAAAGAACTATATCCTCTCCCAGCATTTTTTTTAATCTACTGGAAAAAAAAAAAAAAATCAATAATTTCATCCCATTTGGCAGGGGAGAAGCCATACCTTGGTTCACTTTCTCTCTCACAGCTCCCCCATTTTATATCCTGCCCCACAGGCAGCCTCATAACTTGAAGGAAAGTGTTCACTCATCATAGATGACAAAACACCTCCTATGCAACATGGAAGTTCTTAGCATATTTCTATCTGACAATGCACGTGGACAAAAGAAATATCAAATAGGAGGTGGGGATAGACATATAATGCATGGGCAGGAACTGCTGATGAAAACTCCTGCTCTCTCCCCTTTTTTATCTTCCTAAAGGGCATAAATAATTTTCTCATAAGGTTATACTGACATAAATATCAAATAGATAAAATCCTGATGTTTATGGTCTTTAAAAAACCAAACCCTGAGTTTTCAAAGACTATGCTGTGGGGACCAGTTCTGGGTAGGCAGTGATGATCTAGTCATTCTCTGCTCCTAATTAAAGAGGCAAAAAGTAGAAAGCTTTCCCTCATGTACTATTTCGTCCCAGGTAAGTTTGCATTTCTGTTACTGGTATGAGGTATAATGTCTGTCATTTTACTCAGAAGACTGGAAAAATAAATCTACTCATCTGACTGGTGGACCTCACAGCCAAGTGCAGTCCTGACAGCCACAATTTTTACTGCCTCTGAGACAACTGAGCGTGGTGATCATTAAAATTAAGCACAAGATGTATAAATATCTGAGAAGCCTTCATCTTTTAGCACCTCCAATTACTGAACAACTGGAAGCAGTAAACTAAACTGAGAAGAGGCTGAGAGGAAGAAGTATGTCCATGGGTTACATAGTCTATGTTTTATCCTTCAAAAATGATCTGCCCACTGGTGACTGTACCACTCTGTTCTATGTTGAAAATGCTCTATTTACAAGGTGACCACATTGTTTCTGCACAGTTCCAGTGACAGATCACTGCAATAGGTTGCCCAGAGAGGTGATGGAGGCTCCATCCCTGGAGACATTCAAGGTCAGGCTTGATGAGGCTCTGAGCAGCCTGACATAGCTGGAGATGTCCCTGCTTATTGAAGGGGGGGTTGGACTGGATGATCTTTAGAGGTCCCTTCCAAACCAATACATTCTATGACTCTATGATTGATTCCTACTCCAGATGTTTGACATTTTTTTCCTTTAGAAAACTTCTCATGTACAAATTCAAGTTAGCTAAGAGAAGTATTTAAAGGCAAGATCAGGATCATTAATTACTTTTTCAGAGACAGATTTTTAAAAATTATGCTTTATAACTACAGTAAAAATTAACTCTTGCACACAAATCAATGTCACCAAATTTAAAATGAACCACAGGACACTGTTTCACCAGTAATTGCTACTAGGAACCAATAGGTACTGGTACTAGGCACCAATGGGTACCAAACATTGGGGAGGTTGTGCTCAGTTTCAGGAATTGATTTGATTGCAGAGGTGTTTGCTGTAAGAGATATACAGGCATAAAACTGACACACACTGTAGTAGCATGCTTCAAAATTACATACCAGTTCCCTCATACTGACAAACTTGCTGAAAAAGCACAGTATCCCATTTCTGCTTATAACTGTAGCATAAATTGAATACAAGTGTAATAGAGTTGCTTTAGATTTACCCTCATTAAAGACTCAAGCTGAATTACAGTTTGATAATTACCTTAATCTCTACTCAAAAGCTCAACAGCGGTGTTTTAGATTTATATCTAAAAAGTCAGGTTAGTACAAATTATCAGCTGTAAGCAACAATCACTTGATGGCCCTGACTCAGTTTCCCTGTGTGAAATAATCCCACTCTGTGGCACTCTGGCACAGTCTTGGTTACAGAGCATTCACCCGTGCCTGAATTGGCCTGAATCTCGTGCCATTAATTCAGGTATTGTTGGGCCAGGTTAGAATAGAATCATAAAATCATTAAGGTTGGAAATGACCTTCAAGGTCATCAAGTCCAACCATCTACTAAATATTATCATGACCACAATTCTTAATTAAAGCTTAATTCTCCAAGAAGACAAAACTGTGTAAGATCATTACCTAAGTTTCTATAGAGTAAATATTCATGTGACTAATACAGACTGTAATACAGGAGTGTCCTTTTTGTTTATAGAGATCCTCTTAGATACAAGGCAGAAGAACAATACTCTGAGTGCCATAATTTATATAGAATAGCCTTTCACAGCAATTCTTTCTTGCCCCCCAAGTTTTATGACTATCAAAGGTACCATGAGAAAAGTCTTCAGCATCAAAAGTTCTATACATGGCAGAGATATCATGAATATTCCCAATGAAGCCCTGACATTTGTCTTTACTCATTCCTGAATCAACAGAACAATAAATCATGGAACTTCAAACAGATGTTGCGTGTATGTATTATTAAATGATCAAAAGAAATTTATTTAGGAAGTGTAATTTAATTTTCACTTTGTATGTCACAGATTTTTTTCTTAATGTCTAAGTAATTTCTTAAATATACCTCTTGAAAGAGGTAGTTTATCAAATACATTGTGGTCAGCTATTTATTCTGACTGTAGCTGTAAACACTCCAGTATTCAAATAACTTCCCTGGCTGTCCTCAGCATATGATGCAGGAAAAAGGACTTTTTGGGTTGTTTTTGTTGTTTATTTTTTTTAAGTTGTTTTTTTTTCAAGTTGACAAGCTACATTTTGGCATCACTCTGTTTTCACATAATTGCAGAAGAACATTTGAAATGCTGTTCTAGGTTTCAGTTTTCAAAATATGGGTCCTGACTTTTGGATTCAAGGTAAATAACTTGTAGAGATTACATGTTGTTATCATGACAGACTGTTATGTTGAACAATCCTAATTCACTTTTCCTGAATTAAAGATTACAAAGAGATGTTAGACTACCACAATGTAGGCAAAACCAGTTTTAGAATGTAATTTGGATTTGCTCCATGTAGCTTTGCATCTTGAATGAGTTTATTACTCATACTCATATATGACATGCACATCTTTTTT
>VWZY01002766.1:158112-197459 GCA_013399075.1 Chloroceryle aenea | reverse complement strand
TCACAGGGCACAAGTGAGAAGAGGTTGTCCCTGCCTTCTTGACACTCAGCCCTCATGTATTTATAGACATTAACAAGATCCTCTCTCAGTCTTCTCCTCTCCAGATTAAACAGCCCCAGGGCTCTCACCCTTTCTTCGTAAGGCAGGCGTTCCAGTCCCTTCATCATCCTTGTAGCCTCCGTTGGACTCTCTCGAGCAGATCCCTGTCTCTCTTGAACTGGGGAGCCCAGAACTGGATGCAATACTCCAGGTGAGGTCTCACCAGTGCAGAGTAGAGGGGGAGCAGAACCTCCCTCAACCTACTGACCACACTCCTTCTAATCCACCCCAGGGTGCCATTGGCCCTCCTGGCCACAAGGGCACATTGCTGGCCCATGGAGAACTTTTTGCCTATCAGGCTCCAAGGTCCTTCTCTACGGAGCTACTCTCTAGCAGGTCACCTCATCTGAGCTGAGAACAGAAGTGGAAAAAGGAACAACTGAACAGAAAAGGTACAACTCAGCTAAGAACCAAGAGAATATTACTCGATATGTTAGGAACACGACACAATGAGTGGAGAAGAATTTGATACGTGTGCACAGATGAAAGCAGCACAGTGGCTACTCCTATTTGAGCTGTAAATGTGGATGAAACTAAATCCTTCCACAGTAAAATCTTGATAAACTAGCAGGTGGGCAGTCCATGTGGGGTGAGATCTCAACTAACTCAATTGAAGTTCAGTTTTTAACATTCTTGGAGCAGAGGCAAACAGGAATGTGTGCATGAACACTGCCCAAAAGCCCAGCCCTCTTTTTATCATACTACAATAAAATCATGTTTAGCTATATAAACCAATGCTACTAAATTACCCTCATCTATTCAAGATAAATTTAAAAACCACACAGGCTGATCTGCTGACCTGCTTATGAAAAGCCCTGCTTTACTTCTCACTTCTGACTCTCCCTGTGTCAAACACTTCCAGTTGCCTTGCCTGCTGACAGCACAGTTCAAGCCAAGCTGTTATGATCAGTAACATATCCCTACACCTTGCTAAATGACTATCTACATTATTGGAACTCATTTGCCCCCGTTTAATAGATATACTAATGCAAATTAATGGAATTAAATAGTTTAAGGACAGGTCTATGTCTGGCACTCATGATGCAATGCCTGGATTGAGATTCAGGATGTTACCAGTGACACCTTAACATACTTATGCTCCAGTGGATATGGCATCAGAGGAATAAGTAGTAAACAAGATCTAAACTTTTGTTGGCTTATTTTCCTCTTTGGTGGCCATGCAAACAAAAAAATTTATATTCTTATTTTTGTTTTTATAGAATATATCCAGTGCTTCCAGTGGATGCTTAGCATACTCTGACAGCCATCCACCTCACAAGAGGTGGGCTGCCCTATAGTCCTTCTTTCTCTCCAAGACTCAGTAGAATGAATGTAGTGGGACAAGCTCAGATTTCAGCATCTAAACTGCTGACAGCTAATGAGCACAGGCAACTCTTGCCCAGAAGGACAAGGCACCTAAGGAAGAACACAACTGGGAGAAGGCACCTGGCAACCACTTGAAAGGAAAGACACTTTAGGTTAAGGTGTACTTGAGCCTCTACCCGGGAGTTAGCAGGTAAGCAACATGGATCAGCAAACTGAGATAACTTCCCTGGCATAAAATCCATTCAGCTTTCAGTTTTACCCATTTTTCTCCAACATTCCAATTTAAATATATTGGGGGGAGATGCCTGAACTTCCGTAATTGTGCAGAAACTGAGAATGCCAACTGCAGAAAGTATGAGGTGGGGACAGCATAATGAGAGGGTAATCCAAGTTTAACTCATTAGGAGCTGACAGTATTACCAGCACTGAACTAGCCTCAAGAGAACACCAAGGCATGCTACAAACAGCACAGACTCTTCTCCAAGCATAAGCAAGCTCCATGTGCCAGCTTGGTCTAGTAGAAGCCAGTGTGACACCAAAACCCTCAGAGGTGTTGCAGCATCATGCCAAACCCATCCTGATATTTAGCTTGGCTTTTCAATACAGGTGTGGTACCACAAGAGGTATAAATCATCTAACTCAGAGCAGCAGTGCAGGCAAATTGGAATAAAAAAAAAAAAAAAAGATGTAACGAAGAATAAGCTAAAGTGGAGATATAAAAAAGCATCAAGATCAGCTAGGAGCATCTAAAACTTGCCAACAGCAGGCACTCATTTGCTGCAGGTGCCATAGTCTGGGCAGAGAACTCTCTGGGTGAGCCAAGCTTTGCCACTCCAAACCCTCTTCAGGCAAATTAACAGCCTGAAAGAGATGAAGCCAGTCTTAAGGGAGTGTTCAGTCTTATTTTTCTTTTTCAAAACACAAGTGTCTGTGTAGGAGGAAGCTTAATTTTGTCCAGGGTTTTTATCCCCATCATCCCTCATGAGTATGTTATGAGCACATTAATGTTGGGGTGCTTAACACAGTCACAAACAGCTGGGAAGAAAAAAAATGTTGGGAAAAGGAACAAAAGGTCTAGGACATATTTAAAATTGAAAGAAGGTTTAAGCATCCTACTGTGAGTTAATACAGGACACCACTTTCCCCACCTTTCTTTGCTGCTGCTGTAGAACTTGGAATGAAGACTTTAAAAGAAAGGTTTTATTTAAAAGTTATGACACTGATCAGAAATAACATTTTATAAAGCTGGTCTCCTCAGCTTGACAAGATCACAGTTTCATGGGTTTTTTTCAGCTTAATTTGCTCACTTTCAGTGTTCCTTTCTGCAAGTAACTAAGAAGTGTTCAAATTCTTTCTGGATTTAGAGTATGCTGCTTCCTTTGCTTTTGTGTCTGCGTAGCCAGGTGATATACCAGGTACAATGGATGGTTCATCAAAGCCCTGGAGAAATGAATCAGGGTAAGCAAATGATGCCTTCATTTTATGATAACTTAATTTGCTTTAACAAAAGAAAAAGGCAGCATCTAATCTTCAGTTCTGAACTTTGCTCGCTGCTCTGGACTGGGTGCAGAGAGGGCAATGAAGCTGGTGAAGGTCCTGGAGTATAAGTCTTATGAGGAGCAGATCAGAGAACTGGGGTTGTTTAGTCTGAAGAAAAGGAGGCTGAGGAGAGACCTTACCACTCTCTACATCTCCCTGAGAGGAGGTTGTATACACTGCTGTATACAACTGTACTACCTGAAAGGAGAATGTAGAGAGGTGGGGGTTGGTCTCTTCTCACAAGTAACAAGTGATAGGACGAGAGGAAATGACCTCAAGGTGTGCCAAGGGAGGTTTAGGTTTCACTGAAAGGGTTGTAAACACTGGAACAGGCAAACTGGTGGAATCAGCACCTCTGGACATGTTTCAATGTTGTGCAGATATGGTGCTTAGGGACATAGTTTAGCAGTGGAATTGGTAGAGCTTGGCTGATGTTTGGCCTCGATGATCTTGAAGGTCTTTTCCAACATTCTGTGATTCTATACCCTAAGCACAGGCTAACCTGGGCTACTTGGAAGGCATCCTGCACAACTGGCCGTGTTGTGGACATGTCAGCCCACGTTCAGCTGTCCTGTCACATGGACTCCATCTTCTCTCAGCTTACCAGCAGGGAATTTCCAAGAGAATTTGTAGTTTACCCTGCTGAGCAAAGGAATTAGAACGATGGAAAAAGGATCAGTGACAGAATGGCTTAATGTGGTTCTTGCCAATAATCTGAAAAGATGAGCCAGTTGTCAGAAACTATCTATGGGAAGGCCTATTTTGCTTTCTAAAGTCATTCTGCATTAGCTACACGCTGGTGCAGCTGGTAGGTCTGTTGAGCAGGAATATGACAGGACAGTTTTTTCCTATCCTGTATCTTAGAAGTTATGCATGCCCAGGTCTGTATTTCAATCATCCTCTATGCCTAAAAAGAAAATACATCAGAGAGTGATTTCTGTAGCCATTTTAATTTTTTAAACTCATTATTGACTTCATACACTGAAGACAGACTACAAAAAGCTTATTACTAGTAGCAAATGTCAGTGAATTAATACACTACTCTTGAATTTCATGTACAGAAAAAAATAGAACTATGTCAGCAAGTGGTTTAGGATCCATACAACCTGACTGCGTGAGGTATATAAAACATTCCAGTGTTATGAGTAAAAAAATTACTATAACATTAGAAATAGTTTCTTAAATGAAGGCTCATGCCTACACCCACACCAGAGCTTCAACTAACCTATCCAAAAAATAATCCTCATTAAACCTAATAAAATAGTTCCAACAGTAAACCCGATCACAACTTTTAAATAACCAACTACACTTGAAATTACTTCGTAGAAGAATTTCATGGGTTTCCTCCCTGTAAGGCTTGCAAGGCACAAGGTTAAACTGCATTTATTTTCAGAACATAGGAAAGCATGTTTCAGAGAAACAGACTTTTTCCCAGTTAAGTGAAGGGCTGGAGAAATCCCAGGACAGGTGGAGATGGCAGTGTCAAGGCAGTCTTAGATGATAAAAAGGTCTGGAATCTTTTTATTTCCTCTAGTGGAAGTTTCTCGGGAAGTACTTACATGGCAACTCCTTCTTCCCCAGGTTAAGTTAACCAAAATCTGTGTACAGAAGAACCTCATTTAAAACATTCTCTAAAAGAAAACTTGAAACAGGTGCATTTAAGCAAATGCCAGATAGTCAGGGGCTGAAGGCAAGAAAAGAAATTCTCATGATGCAAAGTCAACTTCAAACTTGAAACTAAGAATTGATCTTAGAGATTAGAAAAGAGGAAGTGGAAAGGTAAAGGGAAAGTTATTTTTGCATGCTACCATGGGAAATTAAAGGTTTTATTTAAGAAATGCTTATACTTCAGCTCTTAAGAAACTAATTATTTTCTAACTTCACTTCAGAAAGTTTCTAAAAATAGATTAATGATAAGAAATGCCATCAAATAAATTCTTCCCCCAGAATCAGTGACAAGCACTTAACAGATCAGCACCCAGAAAAGTGCCAATTAGATGATTTCCAGTAATGTAATACCCTCTACACCCAAATCATTAGATCATACTTATTTCATCTAATTTTGAGTAGTATCTCAAGAACACATTATAGTGACAAATCAGCATCAACTCCACGACTCAGAACATCTCTGCAGGAGTGGCAGAACGTTGTACACGACACTCCTGCTCCTTGCCTTGCAGTCCACCTACTGAATGCACAACACACGTGCATGCATGGGACTGTAACTGTAGAAAATAAGTCCTGCTAGCACTTACAATTTTGAAATCACAGGTAAGAGATCACAAATTTCAGTTTTCAATAGTAAGGAAAAGAAAACTCTCCACAATAGTGCTCTTTAGGCACGACAGCAATTTCAAAGCAAAAAGGAAATCACGTCGACAGGCAGATAGACACAGTCTTTACAGCACTTGCTAGAAGCAGCTGTGCATTCTGTAACACAGGATTCCTTTCAACACTGAAAGTTTTCTGCAATAAATAAAAGAGAAACAGAGATAGTAAAGTACTAGCATGTGCATGGCTAAAATAAGCAGAACAGGAGAGTGAGCAGGTATTTTTATTTGTGCGTATCTCCAAAAATCCAGTGTTTCTCTGTCTTCTAATGCTCACCTGTTTTAGTTACATTAGAAGACACATTCACAAGCTTCAAAGGAGTGAATGGTACAGAAATCTTAAGCCTTCTGTTCCAATGTTAAATTGAGAGAGACGTTTTGTTAATGTATAGACTAATACCAGTTGTCCTACTGCATTTGAATGCAACGTCCTTAAGATGATTTCATGGTATCATCCAGTTTCAGGTGGGAGAAAAAAGGAAAACACTTGCATATTGAAACCCTGAGATGTAGCTTATTGACTGTCCTTCTCTGAAATGTTTGGTACAAGCATATTAAAATAGCGTGTGGCTTTTGATGTGACATACAACCTCACATCAGCATATTTGGAAAAAAAAGAAGGTTTTGATTTATTTGATACCAACAAAAAGATCCAAGCGACAGCTGCAATAGTCACCAGTTTAGGATTTCACTGATAAGAGAATGAAATTGGATCTAATGAAGTTAGTAAAAGAACCAAACTAGACCAAACCAAATGTAACTGATTGTAGGTCCTACCATCTATACGCACAGCAAACCATAAAAGACTTAAAAAAAATCTTAAAGCAGTAATTTCTCCTACCACTTATGTTTACTATCTTAAAGCTGCATTATAAAGCATCACTAAAACATACTTAAAAAAAATGTTGCGTTTGATATTTGAGAGGGAAACAATCTGATCACCCAGCTGGTCACACTGTGAAGCACCGGATGATGGAATTCGCTGGAGTTACAGGTGGACATTCACTGGACAGCAAGAACAAAAGGGGTTTCTTGTGGCACTTCTCTGCAAGTTCTTGCACCCTCTTCCCCGAGTCTTCCATCCCCCCTGCCCCTGACAGCACAGACCTCTTTTCCTCTCAAACCTTAAAGTTTAGTCTTATTTCTTCCTAGATTTTGCTATGAGAACAGGAAATCGTTACAGCCTGAATGAAGTCTGAGACATGTTTCTGTCCTTCAAAGCAGAAGAAAACAGAGACTAAGGGTGAAGAAGCAGCTGGACAAGCTCCCCTGACAATGGAGTTTGCCAGGATGAAGAAAATAAGATCAGATCTTCTTTACTTCTGCTTCTTCCAGGCCTCTAGCTGAGTATCTTCTCCAAGACACTAAGTGGCTCTCATCAGCAAGAGGACTATCAACTTGTTCCACTACTCATTCAGTGAAATCTATTCTGTGCCACTCATTGATATGCTGCCCAATTTCTAAGTTTTTAATAAAATTAAAAATTACTTTCAGGATCTATTCCACTCAAAAAAGGCATTCATCAGTCTTTGCTGAGCCAACAAAATTGCTATAAATATATGGGTCCTCATTTTTGGAATGAAGAGGGAACTCCATGTCAGAGCAAAGAAGCAACAGCACGCCAGGTCCAAGGAGTGCCTGACCAAAGTGCTCCTGGAGTTTTCAACATTCCTGATATTCTGCTTTCAAAACAGCAAGATGTAATTCCTATGTTTTACCTTTGCATGTACAAAGCTATTTTAATACTTTTGGGTTTGTTCTAGCGATGCATTAATGTCCCAGGCACTTATCAAAAGCCAAGTCCTGTAAGCAGTTGCTATGCTGTAGCTGTTAGGTGAGCAAGCTGCACCTCAGAAGGACTCAAAACGGTCTGAAATTTCAGAAGCTAAAAATAGTTGGCAGCTTAAAGCAAAACCGAAATTAATGGTATTAAACAATTTGTAGCGTGTGAAGAAAAAACTGTCATATCTGGAAATGTATTCTAATTTTGCTACTGTACTGAAATCCCAAATTTAAATGGCATGTGACCAGGCATTACTGGTAGCTTTGAGATCAAAAGCAGAATAGACGTGAAAGGAAAAGTTAAAGCAGGTCTAAGTTTTGGGTTTGCTATTGGTTTTTTGTCTTTTTTTTTTTTTAAAAAGACTCAAAATCTACCTTCAATATTTTTTCTTTAGGCCAGTGCTTTATTTCCTTGTTTGAGTCAAGGTATCTGTAGAAGTTAATGTTTTGAGCTTTTCTACAGGTCAAATTAAACTATTATTTTCAATAAAAGAAAACTGTATTGCTACAAGTGTACAATTTCTGCCATGTATGGATGGAAACGGGACAATCAGAAGAGTAAAGCCATTAGTTTTCTTTTTTCCAGATCAACAACATATTTTCAAGAATTCTGCTAACAGCATCTAGGAAAAGATATTAATAAGTTGAATTAATAAGATAGTCAACTGCATCATTCAAAGAAAAGTTTTAGGACCTACAGATTCAGCACTGAAAGCCGTGGCAGATACCATCTGCATGGCACGTGATCCCTAAGCGTTCTGATACACAGTTGTAGGGATTCATCTGAAAGGCGTCGAGACTTTCAGAAGAGAGAAGAGCAGATGTGGCATCACTCAGCATGGATTACATTAAAAACATAATCAGGAGTTGAGCAAAGATGACTGCACAGCTGAAGGGAAAATAATGGCTCATTCTGCAACTTCGCATTGAGTCCCTAAAACATTTTACTGCACAGTTTTCACTTACATGACCACCTGCTATTTTGCCACGAGACTTCTGTCTCCCTCAGCATACAAGACAGGCCATGCTCTCTCACTCAGCAGGTCGTCACATTTCATTTGCACAGGTATCACTGACTGGTCACTCAATCCAAAATTTCTTGCATTCCATCTCTGGATCCAGACACTCAAGCATCTTCCTAACATTACTCTGACAATAGAAGACTTGGCTCCATTTGACAGAGAACATAAGAACAGCTTAACAAAATTTTAATCCCCCCCACGATGTTGTGCTCAGTAATTTGGAAGTTCAATTTGAAGTACTTAGGTCCAAGTTTTTAGAAGTATTTATCATTCTGACAGCCGTGTATACATACAGATGAGAGCTTCAACAGAGTGCAGCTGCTCTTGGGAGCACCAAGTGCTTCCACTGAAGTGACCTAAGGAGAAGCTACAGAGCCAGAGCAACCTCTGTTTGCTGACCACCGAATGAGGAACAGATGTGATGGAAAGTACCCAGCTCTAATTAAAGACCATCATACCAGCTACTGTTCCAGCTATGGAGTGGCCATGCTTCACATCTTACGTATGATCCTCCCCTTCAGCTGGTGACCGCGCTGATCTCGTGGACCTCAGACTCCTGCAACAACTCAGTGCCCAGACTGGACCTCAAACTTGCACCTTTCCTTTCTTCTCAACACTGTGAGTAATTCTGGCAAATTTATTTTGCCTCTTGATCAAGAGTTTCCAATCGGAAACTGAAATAACCTTCGTTGACATGCTTAAAAGATACTATTAATTAAATTCTCAAGAGAGATGTGAATGAAAGTAAAAGTTTGAAAGATGAACCTTTACTTGTACAGGGCTCTCTGGTACTTCAAAAGCTTCTGCAAACTTTTCTACTCCTCCTGTCCACCCAAGCTCAGCTAATACCAGCCCTGGCAAGAGGCCACAGACTGCTCCTTGATTGTTTCCTTAGAGCCTTCTCTCCCCCATCCATTATTTTGCAGGTTTCCTCTTTACAGTTCCTTTTCATTTTAACCCACAGAATTCTAAGAGGTTAAAATAATAAAGTAACGTGAGAGGCACACAGAATTTAATAATCAATTAAAAAATACTATGCCAAGCCTTTTCTCAAGTGCATGCATCATGGGGTTAATTAATTAATCATGAATTAAGGTTTTTCATATGGCAGTTTTCCCACAACCTTAAAAATCTTTATTATTTTTCTTTTTAGATGATACCCCAAGATTATAAGCAGTTAAGGAAATCGTATGAAATTGAACCACATTCCTCTCTTATGGTCGGCAGCAAAATCTTCCCGAGTGGTTTTTCAGCTACAGATGAAATTTGAGAGATAATAAGAGCACCTAAACATGATAATGTTGAGGACTCCTGTAATTAAAACAGCTATTATGATTAACAGCAAAAAAAATGTGTACCATTTAACTAATTAAGACAGAACATACCTTCTTTAACAACTCTCTGATGATAACTGAATCTTAACAATAGTGCACATTTATAAACTGCACTTGAGGACCCTGAATTTCAAGTCCAGCATTGTTAAGGGTTCATTAGAACCTTCTTTCCAGACCTTGAATCTGCCATCCTTTTGTAAACAGACAGATACTGCTTTTCAGCTAAAAAGCAAATGAAAATCCATAATCAAACCTTACAGAACATTGCATTCAGAGCTTAAGGCAAAGCGTTTGCTCAAATTTCACTTCCTCAGACTTTGCAAAGCTGTTCCACGAGAAAAAAAGAATTATTAACAAGGATGTGCACACTAAGGTGGAAATGTAGCACCAACTCCAGCATGAATACTGAAGTTTTCCCAAAATAATAAGCAACCCTAAAAAAAAAGGAAAAAAAGAAGAAATCTTGCTTTTAAAAGTTAAAGTGTTACCCAGGTGCTGCATATATTTAATACATATTTTAAACTATTAGTCAGATGTTGGTTCTAAGATTAAATCTCAGAGTCTGGAACTGCTGTTATGAGGAAAAGCTGGTGAAGCAGATGTTTAAGAATTGAAAAGAAAAGAACAGATGAGGGCAGTATAGATTTTTGTCAATTAATACTCTAGAAGATAAGGAAATATTTACAGCTATTTTTAGCCACTGCTTCCTGCTCTTTTCCAGACTTACAATGTTTAAATCAAAGTACTGCTTGCAGAGTAAAGCTGCAACTACGACAACTTTCACAAGCTGAAGCTTTTCCAAGGAAATGGGAAAAAAATAAAAAAGCCCAAACAGGATCCTTCTAACTCCTCTTGCCTAAGTGATTTGTGCCATATCAGCTCATACCAGCCAGGAAGGATCTCAAAGGGTCATGTTTTGAGTGCTGTAATGTAAAACTAAACACTGAAAAACAGGACAAGGAGAGAGTATTGATTTCTACGAGTTAAAGACGAGCAAAGAAAAAGGAAGAAATAAGCAGTGTTAAAAATAAAACAAAATTACCACATTTTCCAAGCAGAAGAGATTAAGTTGGCTAGTCATCACACTACTTAATTAAAAGCGCTCTATATTTTATCTAAGGAAGTGCACTGAAATACATTCTGTGCCAGTTTTACAGGTGTACCTCATTTAAAACAGCATGAAACTGATAAATAGACAAAATCAAATAACTGATTTCCTCAAGACTGTTTGTTACTCCAGTTGCCACATCCAATTCCAGCTCATGTGTCATGCTAGGAAACACTAAGTTATTACCATCAAGAGAAGTTGCCTTTTTTTTTTCCCTCCTGGATTCATTGAAACCAGAAAGACAGAATATAGTCTTAAGAAAAAGAGAAATCCAGAAAATATCCAGTTCTTACAGATCAAAGGCCAACGACACAAACTATTTTCCATCTTTCTGGTTTTTATTCTACGTGCCACAAAAGGACAGTTTACTTCCTGAAATCATGCATTTAAAAAGGCATAATTATATATATATAAAAAAAATACACGTATACAAATACCTATGCATCTGTGCATTTAAGCAGATCAAACTAAAAATCAGTACACTATATATATGCTAATATATATGCTATATATAACTAATATGCTATATTAGTTCTACATGCTATAACTAATATGCTATATTAGTTCTACACATAGTGAAACCTTGCTAAAGGCAAGTGTAATTCCAATAAAGGTATACAGAAAATACACATCAAATACTTTCTGAGTAATGTTGACTGTTGGTAAAAAGCAAAACTACCTTAAGGAAGTTTCTAAAACAAAAGTTGAAACATGGAAATCGACTTCCATACCCCCACATTAATATACAAGATGAAAATCTTTGCAAGCATCCACATATTCGGTGCTTAATTTATTGAGACTCTTTTCAGTGCATTTCACAAGAGCTATTTCACATTGACAGAGCTTTAACTCAAACCAGATGTAAAAGTCACTGCTTATTTGAACATACTGAACAAAACAATTATGAAGCGTGTGACAGTTCAGGTGGAAATATCGCTTGGTATCCATTAAAAACAAAGCAAGTGCCATTTCAGGTAATTTACTATTAGAGAAAATAGCTGTTATTACTGTTGGTTTGCCACTGTCAAATCTCTGCCTATGTGCAAAACTCAACTATTTAGAAAAAGCAGAGTGAAATGCAGAGAGAAAACTGAATTTCAATGGGAAGGCAACACCTTTCCATGGGGATGATGAGGAAACTTCATAGAGTGACATATTTTAGCATATTGGATCATCCAGAAGACATTCCATAGAGCAGAGATATAGAAATCCTTCCAGCTTGAATGGTAATGTATGCAGAGATTTTGATTCAGGAAGTTACTGGACACAGACACTGATGAATTCAGATGGTTTGCTGTTGGTTTTTTATGGTGTTCCCTCAGCAACTGCTACGAGTCAGCATCTTTCATGTTTTTCTCCATTTAGGGTCGAGTATTTGTCTCACCCTTGAAAAATAAAAAAGCCCAACTGTTGTAGAGGAATAATAAATAATTGTCAGATTTTGGAGGTTGAAACATGTACTGAAGGTTCAACCTCAACATGAGGAGAAAATTCTTCACTGTGAGAGTGACAGAGCCTGGAACAGGCTGCCCAGAGGTTGTGGGGTCTCCTGCTCTGGAGACTTCCAAGACCTGCCTGGATCTGTTCCTGTGTGGGCTGCCCTGGTGGTCCTGGGTTGGGGGGGGCTGGACTCAATGATCTCCAGAGGTCCCCTACCATTTTATGATTCTATGAGTCTTCTGGAAGGAGAAACCAAGCAGACCAGCCCTGCCTACAATCACTGATCTTTGAAGGTGTCCAAGGAGATGGCAAAAGATGCCCAGTGGTGCTCTGCCCAGAAATGCAAGTCCGGGAGGACTTGCCTGAGATAGAAGATTGCAAGATGTGAAGCAGTCCTCAACTTCTGTTGACAAGCAACATGGGAACCACCAAATCTAGCTAGCTATAGTCCATGAGCTCTCCAGACTCAGTGCTACCTGCCAGAACCAGCACATGGTATGGAAAGGGGGCCCTCAGGCCTGCATGTGGGGACAGGGACTGCACAGCAGGTTGTCCCCACTCTCTCAATGAGCAAGGGGCATCCAGATGTTCTGAGAAGCTTGTGGGTTCTAAAGGGGTTTTGGTGAAAGACTGACAGCTCAGAATTGTTTTGGAAAAGTCCTTTTGATACAGGAGTAAAGAGCTGCTGGTCATATTGAAGCTCTCAGATGTGACAGAGGAAAGCCCATGCCAGAAGAAACCATGCAGGGAAGTCTTCCACCCCACAGGAATCTCTGTGGATGCCATAAGCAGAAGGTATGAAGCTGAATGCTGATGCAAACCAGATCCTGTTCCCACTCTCCATTCAGGCAGGACCTCATAAATGCAGAACTAGTGTAGGATACTCACTAGCCAGATCCTTACTCTGACTCCGTGCAGACAGCCTTTTGATGGCCGAGCTGCAGAAGAAGCAGCAAGAGTTCTGATGAGAAATTTTTGTCTTAGAAGACACTGAAAGTCCAAGTCCTAGATGAGACTTCACTAGTTCTTATCTAGTTGAATTGCACTCTCGCACCACTAAGGGTGCAAGAACAGAGGGACAGCTGAGGTGAAGAGGCAGAAGAGAGGATTTAATTATCTTGTCATCACGGTTGAGGGATGGCTCCCTCTTCTAACAGACCAGAGGGAAACCAAGGCCCTTGTTGTTTATGCAGGATAGAATGAAATTTAAAGATTGCTCAATACTCAAGTTGCTATGAGTATTGTATTTTCACTTGCTTGTAAAAGTCACATCAGCCAACTTTGTTACTTTGACATGTCAACTTATTTGAGGCAAACACTCAACATGGAGTTTCTCTGTCATAAAACAGCTCCAAGAATGGCAAGGAATTTGGATATAGGAAGAATTTTTTAACCTGAACAAAATGCACGTGCACACACCCAGAAACCACAGCTAGGAGCATGGTGGCATCTCTACACTGAGTAGAAGGAACTTGATGTGTTTAAAAATGTGCACTTTATAGGGTAGAAATTTGCCTTTTAGTAGTTTTGTCCCCCTGAGTTGGCCTACAATACATCTTCAAGGCATCGTGGGAATACAAATTTTCCACATAATAATGACATAAAAAAAAGCAGAGAACAACATCACCCCATAGAAAGTCTCAGGATGTTTTCTTTTAACTTTATCAGCTTTCTAAAAACTGTGGACACCTCCCAATAGTGGCCGGAGTCTCCATGCTCCATTTTCTCCAGAGTAAAAGTTTCCACATTACAGCACCCAAATGATTTTACAGGGTACACAGACACAGCCCCAACAACTGAGTATCTTTTGTGCATTAACGTTATTCGGCAGAGAGGCACTAGAAAAAGTTTTGGAACTTTACCAAGAAAGGTTTTACCAACTATCTTTAACAAACATGACTTCAAGAGGAACGTTGGTCTTGTTCAAAATGGATTTTCTCCATGGTTTTAGCTCTTTGGTTAGGTAAGCACTGCAAATATAATCCAGGAGCCAGAAAGTTGCTCCTATGCTTTCAACTACTCTGTGCTGACACCTAGGCAACACTGAAAGGAAAATGTGACTAGAATGCAAAGGGCATAAATGAAGTGAGGAAAAGGAAAAAAAGTAGATTGTAACAGATCTGGTGAGTGGGAAGCTGCAGGAAGCTGGCAAGGGAGGAATTGAGCCTACTTGGCAAGGCCAGTGGGAACTAGGGGGAGGGTCAGTGGAAAGTCAAATCATTTGGGAAAGAGGATGGAAGACAGAGGAGGTGGCTGGCTAAAAGTCAGTAAGAAAAATGGTAGATAAAGGATTAAGAAGCAGTTGGATGAAAAGCGAGAATGTGGACACTGAGAAGGTGGGAAAATTCTGGGAACAGAAGGCAAGGGACATGGAGCCACCATCACCAGTGCTGAAAGGCAGCAGGAAGATGACAGTTTCACATAGCCCTTTTCCAGTTCTCCTGATAGATGCAGGTAAGGTAGGGACACAATAAGACAGAACAGATCAAAATGAGGGATTTTTTTTTTTTCTTTAAAAAGAGGTCCAAGAAAGGAAATAAAGAATGGCAATTAAAAAAAAAGAAAGAAAAAAAAAAGGAAAAAGGAGAGGGGTGACTGGGCAATCTCCCTTGAAGACACTGGTATGGACTGAACAAGGAGAGTGTGCTTGATACAGGAACTCTTCATAACACAGTTGTGTATTATGAACAAGACTAAAACAAGCACCCAAAGATGGAGCAGGGGTAGAGGAGATAAGAGCAAGATGGAAAGGAAAAATTCTCAGGCTCAGAGGTGCAGGAAAAGAAGCAGAAGCATTTATGCTTTCTAGAAAGACTTCTCCAAAGCTCCTACTGGAACACACAACTCCTAAGCATTCTTTCTTAGCAAACCCTTTACTAGCAAAACATGTCTTCTGGTGTAGGGTGATCAGTGGTATCATTTCTTGTGGAATTTAAGGGTTTGCAACCTGCTGATAAACTGCATACAGGCTGTCAGAATGAAACAGAAAGTGAAAAGCTATCAGTTGAGGCTGTTAAACCCCACTTCTCCCACCCCCCGTGAAAACAAAGCAACACAAACCCATTCTTTACGTGGCCCTTCCCACCAAAACTCCGTTACTATTCGGTGGAGAGGATGCACATCCCCTGGGAAAGAATGTGAATCTGTTCCTGACTTCAGCATCTCTGGCTCCTTTCCTGCAGAACCTGCAAAGTTGTGAATGGCACCAGGATTGAAGCTGCTATAACCAGATGCTGTTGCTGGCTTTGCTACAGTGTCTGCTAGCAGTGAGCAGACCATTTGGATGAAATTTCTTAGAATTACTTCCTCAGTTTTTTTGATATTCAACTTAATTTGCTTCTAAAGCAAACAGCAACTAAATAATCAGCTGCAGCTACAGCCAGTGGGAGCTGTTCTTGGTATTACACGGTATTTCTGTGCTTAAGTCACAAGTTAAGCAGGTTTAAGCACTGAAGTATTCGAGAATGCAAAAAGTCACCTAAAAACTGATGGAAACCCTTCCCTTTACAATCCCACCTCAAAGAAGCACTGGGAAAAGAAACCAGAATTGCCAAGTCTTACAAACATCCATCCAGAAATCATTTTCATTTTCGAACAGCACTGAACGCTACACCATAAAACACAAAGCAACACACAGAGCAGTAAGGTGGAAAACTGGAGTTCTGGGGAAAGAACTGATCAGGAAATTAATTGTAATTGCCCACACAAAAACATGCACACGCATACACCGAAGCACACACGCATCTGTGTTTGGAGAAGAAAGACAGAAAAGGGGAAAAGTAGTGAGATACAAATTAACTGTGTAGCTTGCCATGATTTTAACCTCTGAAGGCTCACTTAAAAGCCAAAAGAGCATTGAAGTTGGAAAAGTATGTAGATCAAGGAGGATGAGAATTTAGAGGAGTCTTGCTTGAAGGATTCTTTTTTTCTTTTTAATAGGACATGTCTCTCAAGTCCTAGAATACAATCTCCAGGTACTCCATTTGCTGCCGTGCTCCTTTCAAAGCAAATTACATTTGACAAGATTTGGATATCAACAATTAATTAAACCCAAAGTACCAAATTATGTTCACAGCCCACTTAAAACATTAAAAGCTTCTTTTGCTGCTAAAGTTTAGTAAGTAAACTTAGCAAAAAAAAGAGGTCTTTGATTTTTAAAAGCAATGATTTTCTGGTCAGATGTGTTTGTTTCTTGGTTAGAACACCCACATACCTGCCAAAGGCTGAGAAGAAACTAATGCTACACAGAGAATAGGTCATCTCCTCTACCTCTGCACTGGGAATAAAGAACGGGTGATGGTGACTCACTTTACGTGCACATCAAAGACATGACTAAGGATGAATCTTCCTGCAAAAATATAGTTAACCTTCGTCCAAAATAAACTTCAAGACCTGTCAATCATTTCTAGAGAATAAATATCAATTAGCAGAATTGCTGACACGTTCTCTCCCGTGCTACGTGCATTCTCTGGAGCTGTACTGGAAAAGCTTGGTCTTTTAAGGCTTGAATCAAGTTAAAAAAGAAACCCAGAGCAAGCCTGGAATCCAACATGTGGTGCATATTTTGAGTGGGTGTGCTTCATCTGAAACAAAAATTTCCACTCTTGCAGTCGAAGACTGAAAAGAGAATATATTAGAAAAGAAATCTTCTCACATAAGAGGCAATAGGGAAGGGAACGTTGAAGAATGGTTTGCCTCGTACTGGGCTGGAAAAAGAAAGATTTTACAGCAACTAGACAGACCCTCTGGAGTCCACAGCACTCTCTGGTGCAGCTGAAGAGCTGCTGAAAGTCCACTGTTCCCATTTTTAATGTTACATGTAGTCCCAAAGGGAAAATTTGATGTGACAGTGAATTAATCTGTTCTCCTGGTTCTTCTTACAAGAAAAGTAATTCTGTGGCAGCAGTAACTGCGTAAAGCACCTATATTGGAAGATTTTTCTTCTTGCATTACACTTGCCTCTTAGATTGTAATTTTCCTTTTATTGTTCTTTCCCGTTCTGCATTGGTTTTTGTATCCTACTCATTTTAAATTAGATTATGCTGGCTAGAGACTTGATGAAATGTTGTTGATATTTGCCTTTTACGTCATTTGGTAAATATGATAATCTGATATCCAGTGAACTGTACAAAGCTTTTCAGGGAGCCAGGATCCCAATTTTGGTTTAGTTTCATGGTGTGTTATGGTATCCATATCCTTAGAGATGGAGACTAATCACAACTGCAATAACAAAACCATTTACCCCAGTAAATGCTTACATGTAAATCAAGACTCTTAAGTCAGGAGCTTTCCTACCAGCATTTTGACCACGTTTCACTCCAGTTCCCTCACTCCAGTTCTTGCTTTCTGTGGTTATGAGATTTTTCTTAACACTGGCAGCTGACACACAGTTCTGTCAACTGATTTTGTACTTTTGAAAAATGGATATTACATATTTGATCTCACAATCAGCTGTTAGAAGGCAATAAATAATATCTGGCTTCAAAACTCAGAGCAAAAATCAACTTTGATGAAACAGCACTTTTGCTTGGGTCTAAGTTAAACTGTTTTCCAATTCTGCTTTCTACTTTGTATCTACACTCTGCTTGCCATTTTGAATTTTCAGATTGTCATTCCACCTCTTCTGAACTGTGATCCTCATATATTTCTTCCTTAAAACTGTGCCTAATTTGTAAGAGGAAAAAAAACCCCACAGTTTTAACATTACTACATATAATATTTATGTTCTTGATGTAGCTGCTACAACACTTGACTCTTTTTTATTGCATGAACGTCTGTTGAGAAATATGTTATCATGTTAGATTTTAGTCTCTCTGAAAGATGAGACAACGACCTGTTCTTCTGATGCATGCATTTGGAATCACAGATCAGCTACTCGTCCTTTAGAGCAGGACAAATACTCTGTCTCAGTATTAGAGTTTTTAAAAACACTGAATTTCATTTGTCCTTTTTGCCTTTCTAGCATGAAATCTCTCTGCAACTCCATGTCACCCTTGTTTCTATGACCCTGAGTAGCTTTACATCATTAGCAGAACGTTACTCTTTTTGTATCCATTCTCTTTTCCAGATCATTTATAACACAAGCAGTGTATTGAACGGCACCAATTCCAGGAGGGGCACTCACAAATGAAGAACACTATTTTATCACTCCTCCTTTTTTTCTGGTTTCTCTACCCAAAGACTGTCCTTATCTAACTGCATGCTAGGATTTAAGATCCTTTAACAGGAGTTGTGGTTAATAATGCAGATGGCATCACCCTTGTCCACCTGCTTTGGGACTCCTTTGGAGAAAGAGGAGTGTGAGGGTTTGTTGTTCATTTTCCTCATCCCCCCCACCTCCAAACTCTTAACCTGGTTTAAGGCACTTTCCTTTTGCAAGGGAGCAGAGCTGGACTGAAGTGAACTTGCCCACCTCGCTACGCTGCAAACTCAGTTAGCTAAAAGCATCTGTTTTTCTGTTCCGTGACCTTATTTTCCTCAAGTGCTACTGCTATACATTGATCAGTTTCTAGCTGTAGAGCAAGCTTCTTATTTCTGATGCTTGAAAAATAGGCTTTAATAGTTTTCAGGTACCTCATAAATCTTTCTGCAAACTCTTGTTTTGGCCTTCGCTTTGATGTTTTTAGATTAAGCCCACCAGAACCTAACACACTTCCTATACCTATGCCAGCTACCATTTCCACTTTATGAGAGCAGGTTACCTTCCTCTTCTGTAGTTCCATTTATTGCATCATCTGACCATACAAACTCTCTTGACCTTTCACAAAACTCAACCACTTGCAGGAAATGTGGCAATCTCGAGGCTTCAAGAAAAATCACACCACTTGCACCTACTGCTTTTCATTACTATTTAGGGCTAAGCAACATTCTTACAGACTTCCCACTTGGGGGGCTTCAACAAAGGACTTGGTTTGGACAGTTGCAACGTCCCTGCAGGAATGAAGCCCAGTCTGATCGCTGTTAGAACAATTCCTCAATTCCTCAGCATTTCCAGTGACTTAACTTGGGGTTAGTACGTAGTTAGGACAAGTCAAAGCCACCTTTCCTTGCAATCTCCCCAACATTTTTGCTCTATGATCAAAGTGTCAAAATCATGTAGTGAGATACTGATAACTTCTTGTACAAATTTATCATGGTCTCTAAAAGGAGGACCAAGTGTGTCTGTGGTTCTTCTGGAATCTGATAGTCTTAAATGTGATTTAAAAGGCAGCTCCAGATCCTCCAAATTATATCGTCTGTGAATAAAATCACTGTGGGCAACTATTTTATTGTGACCTTGAGGGGACAACAAAGTTGGGCTGGGGACGATGTTATTGTGTGTATGTGCATATATTTACATATTAATACCAGAGCATGACAGCAGCCTGATCTGAGAGCTCGATCACTCCCCTTCAGCAATCACAGTTTTTATTTCTGCACTCCTGCAGCTCATTTGTGTGCTGCATTCTCTACTGTACGTACCTAATTAATACAGAATAATTTTTACCCAGTGTATACTGTGCTAAAAGATTTTTCAGTTTGTGAGCACCCCGCAATGTTTACAACCAAATCAAACACTCCTTCTGAAAACAAATTGCTCTGGGTTAAGTTTGGGCATTAATAAAATTCATTTCTTCTTCTATTTAGTAAAAGCACAGAAAAGGTACAAGGCAGATGACCCAGATATCTTAATACTTTTGTTTATTTGCTTATAAATTATGTCTCTTACTACAATCAGCTTTCATATTAGAAGTAACCATGGGAAGGTCCACCTGTATTCAACATTTCTGTATTATCATATGTATAACTAAGCCATGTCAAGATCAATACATTGCAAACACGTGTAACTAAAACAGACTATCAGCTTTTCTTAAAAAAATAAGTTTTAACAGTATGAAAAAATTCATTATCTACTGTATTTTTTACCAACCTTCAATTTCAGACTTTATTATTCATATGCATTTAATAATTTCCTTTGGTTTCTTCAAGCCATGAGGTAAAATTTGAAGGAATGATTTGTATCTAACATAACCAAAAAACCACCCAAATCAAAGCAATTTTAAGGAAAATCAACACGAAAATGAAAGCTATTCACAGACAAATCTTGATGTTTTGTTATACCCCAAAGTTGATAAATACCCAACTATTTCATACCTATTTCATCAAGATAAAAATAAGCTGAAGAAACTGAAGAAACTGAATTTCATATTTTCAAATACCTGTATCATCAAGGCTTGAAAACTGTCAGAAGCCTCAGACAGGTAAATATTTTCAGTATAAAAGGACTATAATGTACTCATTAAACCCCATAATCCTTATCAGAGCTACTATTCATCAATCCCACTTTAGCAGCAGGAAATGTTTACCATATAGAAAACTCTAATATGATTTCCAAAGGAAGAAAAATATTTTCTTGATTAAGTAGTAAACAAGTTAGGAGAGCATTATTTAATTAGATTTTTCAAGTTGCCTTGACACTACCAAGTTGCATTGCTTTTTTTTAACTCCCATTTCTGAAGTGCATATTTTCATTTGGGGTATTTCTAAATTTTATATTGATTAAAAGAGAATTCCATTAGATTTACAGCTAAGTCACTAAATATAGAAGATGATTCTGCTTGATGCTAAACACTGGTAATTATATTAGCTTCAATGGTAATTAGAGATGCTTTCTAGTCATGAAAATTTAGAGTAGAGCTTTAGAGACAAAAGAGAGGTTAAAAAAAATAAATCTGAAAATAGACCAAAGTCCTTTTGAAGGATCCTGTCACTAATATATCTTTTTCTTTTCCTATCAGGATAAAGTTGGGGTTTTTTTTTGGTTTAGACTAATGTTTTAATCTGAGTTCACCATGCATTGTTGAAACACAACATGCAGGGGTTCACCAACTCCTGCAGTGAGGAAACAGAAAGGCTGCCAAAGGCTGGTTCGCTGGAAATTACCAAGCACTGAACAAGGTGATGGGAAAGGGAAGGACAGGAGATGTATCTGTGATGGGGGAGAAGTCTCAGGGGCTAGTTAACAGGGGGAAAGTTGCTGCAGAGCACAGCCTGATGGGTGTGATGTTCTGACACAGCAAAGCAGTATCAGAAACTGAAGATAACAGAACATTTGGCCAGGTCCAAGGCCTTGCCACAAGTGCTATACAAAACCATCCCGTGGTCATTCTGCACAAGTCATCATAAGATCCCAGCTCTGAGGGTTTGAATGTAGGCCATGGGACATTAGATACGGTATTAAGAATAAATGAAACTACTCATTGCACACCTCCCCTCAAAACCCAAACCACAAAAAACCCAACCCCCCCAAAACTGCAGCACTCTCCCCGATTCATGCATGCAAGAGGATTAGTTAGAGCTTGTAGATCAGGACAGAAGCCTGTTGTTAATTTCTGATGGGCTTAAGTATACAGTTTAGCACTATTAAAAAACAGACAGGAATATGAACTGAAATTTAGCACCCAGGAGTGTGTGATAATTAACCAGGAGACAATGGAGATGAAGGATGAAATTTGAGATTTTCTGTCAACAAAAAGTCAGAACTCGTCTTACTGCCCAACAGGCAATAAATATGTAATTTATCTTATAATCATTCCATCTGATTAAGATTGTAAAATCATACACTGTTGCCTTGCCTTTTTTAATATAAAATATCCTAGCTTGGCACTGAACTTTTGCTCAAGCAGAAGTTCTTATTCACAGATATTTCAAACCCTCCTTGAAACTTTTAACTCCAAGTTCAGAGTAACAAGTCAATTGTTTTTAATATCTTTTTTTTTTAACTTAATTATGACTTTGTTAGGGCTTCTTCCTCCCTATTTACATTTCACTTTCATTTACTAGCCATGTAAATTCATACAGTTACATCATCAGAAAATTCATGCAATATATGCCTCAGCTGTATGGTGCTGTTCTTTACTATTCCTTATAGTGCCTGCTTTGATACCTTTATGTAACTATTCAAATAAATAGACATATTTAGTAATACTTCTTTACCTACTGCCATGAACACCCAGTCTCTTTGATAATGGTTTACTGAATTGTTTTGGTTCCATCTATTGAAGCCATCAGTAATATGCCATAAATGTGCAAAATTACTTATCTTTAATTTGAAAACACGAAGGAAATAAAACCACTGGGGTTAAAATCAAAATTACAAGTTCTCAGGATTTGCTTTGGATTAATTCAAAGGAGGAGAAGAAGAAAGAATGATCCTTTCTCAGGGGTTGGGTTTCTTCACTTTCAACTTTCAGGGAAGAAATACAGAGATCTTTTACAGTATCAAAAGTAGTAGCTGGACATTTATTAAATCCATTTTATGAAGATTTAAAACCAAGTTGTTAATAGTTATAGTTGTTAATACCAGAGTTTAGTGGTAGTTTCACGAAGGGCAAAGGAGAGAGAGGAAAGGGTAGGAAATAAATTACTTAAAAAACCCCCAACATATTTGGCTGAAAAAACATTTAGATGCTACAGTGTCATCTGCATCTTCGTAAGTGCAGAACAAGGGTTTTGATGGGTTAAGTCTTTTTTACCTATGAAGTATGGTAAGTCCCTTCTTCTACCTGACCTTTCTGATTTCCTTTGAATTTCCTTATTTAACTTTCTACAGCCTCTGCAGAAATGTCTGTGTGTAGGAAGTATGTAGGTCACAGAAACGTACTGATGTGTAACTTCAGTACTCAAATACTGAAGTACTTGAGTGCTTTGAAGCATTTGAGTTTTTTACTTGCCTTTAATCAGAATGTAGAACAATACTTGACGAGAATAAAATCTGTTCGTGTTCATCTTACACACAGCTATTGAGAATTAAAATATGAGTACTATGCATATACAAGCTTTTCTCTTAAAGGATTATTTATTTAGCATCTGTAACTCAAACCAAACAAGAATTCATAAGGAAAACAGAATACACATAGGATTTTAAAGCACACTGTCTACAGAGTTCTACATGCAGAATCCAAGACCTTAATATTTTTAAGTTTTACAGGAATTCAGAGACAGCATATAGATGTTCTAACTGGAAAGTCACGGGTGACATGGCAATTCCTACTCATGGCAGTGGAACGTCAGCACCCCACCTGCATAAGGTGCATTTGCAGCAGGGATTGGCCTTAATAGCTTAGCTCTTAAAAAACTGTATTACATAAACAATGTCATGTGCATTTCCAGGAGGCTGAACTCTTCAAATGAAAAAGAAGGTTCTTTACTTTGTAATATTTTAACATTAAAGCTCAGCCTGAATGCTGTTCCAAGTACAAGTTGCTTAATTACCTAGGATGAACAATGTCTGCTTAAAGGATTGTCTTACTTATAGTTAACAGATACCACTGCTGCTTAAGGTTACAATTGATAGTTCTTAAGCATTTCACACTGCTCACACACTCACAATTGTAAAACAGTCCTATCACTGAAGTTCTCAAAGTGCTAACTGGCATAAAGATCCAGACTGCTAGTTTAAAGAATCAGACAGAAGTATTTACTTTTAAACCACATCCTGATTTTAGGAGGAAAACCAAGTTGGGGTTAAAAACATAAAATAAATAACATAATTTACTCAGAATGTAATTAAGAGGGCCAACATGAGAAAGAAACCTTCTCAAGGGTGACATCAGAGTCCCAGAAAGCAGTGCTCTGATACAGATACAAGCACACACAACAGCAGTTTGCTATATTCTCTGCAGCTGCTGAGGAAAGACCTGCATAAATATTTCCATACAATTCTCTAGGTAGGTCAGGACAGTACAGTTACGTACAATTACTCTTTGAAACAGCCTGAAACTTCCTGAAGAATCAGAATTGCATTTTTTAAGCATCTTAAAGTAATGAACACAACTTGCACCCAAACCAAACTAAAAATACAAATCTAAAAATAAGCTACAAAATACTTGAGGTGGTTACACACAAGGAAGCTGTTGATTATCAAATCCCCAAAAGCCACATAAGCATCAAAACTTCTCCTTCACTATAAGACCAGCTCTGAATGAACAACTCTACACCTGACTCTGATCAGAAAAGGTCAGCTCTCACTCCCCCCCTCTGTCCCATAGCTTGGATTTTAGTAATGACTTACTGTAAAGTTAAAACTATAGCATATAGGTTAAAAATACCATTTACCACAAAACCACCACTCCACCTGAGAACTGATGTAGGAGATACTCCTGCAATGCTTTCAGCCATCAAGCTTTCATCCTTGCAGAGGTGGCTTAAGGACCTAGCAGTACAAATTTTATCTTTAACAAAACACTTTTCTAACAGTCTCTTAACTGCCCAAAAAGCAGAATACAGATAATGTGTAAAAACAAGGGGCTAAAAGGTTTGTGCATGAGTGTTGGGGGGGGAGATGTAGCACAAGAGGTGTTATTTTAACATCAACCTGGAGAATACCATACCAAACTTGAATCAGACAAAAAGATCTTAGCAACATTAAAAAGAAGAAAAGGAGTGTTCCCTTAAAATGGATGAAGTAGAGAACCCCTGTCATACTTCAGAAGCTCTTAGGTTGCAAGGGACATTGAGTTTTATTCCAGTTTCAGTTATTCTTCTCAAGCCCCCCAAGTAAGGGGTTATTGCCCAGGTGAAGTTTGCTGCTCTCATTTAACACTTGTAAGAAAATGAATTATGAAGCTGTAAGGACTTTTATCTAAGGAGTAAAATAAAAGCAAGCTAAGATTTGGTCACTACAACAAGTAGCAGAGGGTGGAGCACAAGCATCAATTAAGTTGTTCCGAGTAAAGGATGAATTCTTGTCACAGAATCTTTGCTGTTTGAGAACTGGGGTGCTCATCAAAGTTAAGACAGCCAAAGAACCACATTTCTATTTTAACTACATCCCCAAACTTTATTCTTTCATTCAAGTTTATCCCTCGGGAATTTTCCTACGCAAGAAGTGCAGAGAACATCAAGAACTATTCTCTCTTTACAGCTGCAGGAGAAACTCTGGCTCACAATCACCAAGAGCTTAGCTTTGCACTGAATACCAACGCTGGCAGGTTCTTACACCACCTACTTACTGCTGAAACTTCAGTCAGCAGATAGGAAGGACATCCTAAAATGACAAGTTTTCTGAGTTTTGTTTTATTTACTTGAGCTTAAACATGTCTTTTACTAAAAAAAAAAAAAGGGCAGAAAAGAGGTTGGGTTTTTTCTTTGTTTGCTTGAGGGTTTTTTTTGTGTTCACCTGTTTTTGGCTGGTTGGTTTTTGTTTTGTTTTTAAGGGTTAAGTGGATGTGGGGGTGAGATTAAGTAAATGAAGAAATAAATCCTTGGAGTGCAAACTGCATCAGTACGATGGTAAATCATAGGATCTCCTATGATGTCTCCTAACACACCCACAAGGAATTGTAATAGTCTTCCTCCTGAAAGGCCAACAGCAGGGAGGAGACTTCTATATAAAGGGATTCTGCCTGTACCTTACCTTCAAACATTACTGAAAGCCTCCCTGCCTATTTCTGCTACAAAATTCAGGTGAGATTGTATTGATTGATTTACGAGTTGGAGAGTTGGTAACTTCATTAACACACCCCCCCAATACACACAAGATTCCTTCAGAAGGAGGTGATATCCAGAAGGAGATGGCAGAAAATGAATCCTTTATGGCTCCTTTTTGGACAGCTGTGTAATATGAAACAATATTTAGGGAAAATTGATATTCCCTTACAAGACATTACAGATGAAGTGACCAAAAGGAAGAAAGAAACAGTAACTAAAAAAACAATTGACACTGACAGTTTGGAGCAGAAAGGCCTCCCCTGATTCTCCAACAAGTTTATGATCTCTGAGAAGTCAATCCAGGCAAAACCAGAGCTCTCAGTCAGAAAATCAGGAAAGAAACTGATTAACATTGGTTGCTCATAGTCCTGCCCCATCCTGTGTCCCATCCTTCTCCCCCCACTTTCTAGCTTAACTGACACATGCAGCCTTCTGGAAATTCTGTTTACTACATTTGTACATGAGCATTATAAATTTTAAATCTTCTTTTGATCAGTAATATCACTCTATCCATACATTTGACTACTTTGTTTTCTCTTCTACACAGGCTAAACCCATCTCCCAAACCCTAAATCCATGAAAGATATGAAAGAAATTTCTTTAAGGAACAGTTTTTCCCTCTTCAGTGGAGTAGTAGAAAACTAGGAGATGAGAAAAGGTGTGAGCCCATCACTTAGAAGCTACACATATGTTCTCCAGAACAGAAGCTGTGGTGAAGCCTTTTATAAAATCATAAATTTCGTAGTTAAGGATGCTGGGTGGAGGAGAAGGAAAACCCTGAACAACAAGGATAATATGAAAAACACTTGTGGAATTCCGGTTTTAAATGTAGCCTGTTTGGTATACTGCTTGGCTTAGTGTTCAACATGCAATGTAAGAGCCATCAGGATCAGGAAACATGGGAGTTATCTTTCTGACCCACTTCTGTGTAACTTTGCATTACATAATGGCACAAGGGCAACAAAGGGAGTCAAGCCCTCTCTTTGACAAGGACTCTGGCTCCTATCATATTTGTTGGCAGGCTCAATAAATATCTGAAACAGGACTAGAAAGCTATGCTAACAGTCTGACATTCTTCCCCACCCTTTTGTCCCTCCCAAACAGAGGAGATTGGCAGGATTTATTGTTGCTCTGAAGAGCAGAGTAATAGGAATTAATGCCATCATTGCACTGGACTTGAAACAACTTTATTTCAACAGAGTTTTAAACGTCAGTATGACAACAGCACTGCAGAGTCTCTCGGTGTACAGAACTTCAGCCAAATATTCTCATTTATTACCCATCAGTTATTTTTAACCACGAACCATTAAAGCCACAGATATACAATCAAAAACTTTTGATTCTCTATTAACAGTGAATTTAGAACATATTTTACTTTCTACAAGATTATGCATTTTAAATATTCCTACATGCCAAACATGAATGCAATAGCTGCATCCAAGCCTTTTCCATGGAAGAATAAAAACAGTGCTCATAAATTCAAAATACATAGATTTTAAAACTATGCTGGTGAGAGTCTGAATTTGAGATTATCTCGAGTAACAAGTGTTCAAGTTGTACATTTGATCCACTCCCAGACAATGACAACCAAACCAAAATGGATAAACAAATAAAATTCCACAAACAGATATGCATCAAGCTTCTCCTGGGGAAGTCCCACAGCAACAGGCAGATAACAAAGCAAAACCTATGAGCTGCTGTGCCAGGTTGTGCAGGGCAGAAAGCATGATGCAGCACTTTCCATTAGCACCAACGCCTGCACACATCTTACAAGAGCAGAGCCTCTTTAAATAGTTTACAAGGACATTCTGTAACTTGTTCAGCAACTGAGATACATCCAGCTTCTTTTCCTCCTTCTTCCTGTTGGTGTTGTATTTGCTGATGGGGGAGATGCAAGAAAAAAACAACCCAAACTGAAGCTAGTACAAGGGTTGGTAGTTATACTGAAATAGAGAGTTTAGAGACTCCAAAAATTGGGAGTACCAAGCTGACAGTGAATATATGCAGTGTAAACTTACAGTGCTGATTCAGAGCACTAGTCAGCTGTAGTCTTCTTATTCCATAAGAAGGGAGGATGTTTATGGAAGTCAAAGAGAACTGTGTTTTAATTTGGCTCAGTAGTTTAACATTTTATACACTATGCATTTGTACTAGTCACAGACTGAATAAAAAAGCAGCATTTAGACCTGCATTAGATTGCTACATTAGGTAAATGGTTTGTGCCCCTTAAAGTGAAACATGGGAAGTTATATACAAGCAGAATGAGTGTCACTTCCAGTTTTCTTTCTCTCTCTTCTTCATATTAACCAAATCCCTCCATCCCTCCCTTTCCTTCCTTCCTCTCTCTCTTTCTTTCTAGCTATTTAATTGTAAGAACTTATTTAAACTTACCTTTTATGTGTTCTAAAAATCTGTATTGCTTCATGCAGCTGCTAATTACTAACTAGACAGTACTTGGAAATGCTACAAGTGAGTAGTGAGTTAGTTAAAAGAAGCACATGCATAAGGATGAGGAAAGATTACTATAGAGACAGCTGAAAAGAGGGAGAACGACTTAAAATTTATCAAAACAAAACTCCCCTCACAACCAAACCCCGTGAGTCTTACCACAGGATTATCTTCACATGGTATGGGACTGCAAACTATTCTACTACTATGAAATGCTTGCAAGCTTAACTAAATATCTGCTCCATGCTGTGCTTGATTGATCACCCATTGCTCCCCTCCACTGAGAATAAAACATGTAAAATTTGATTTGGTCCAAGTGCAAGGCTGTTTGTTTTGCTGTTATGGTGGGAGCTAGTCAGGCTTTTTACAAACAGTTCTGAATATCTGCAACTTCTTCACTCAAGTAAGATTGGTGCAAGAGCACTTGCTGTGTGTAGTGACTATGAGTGCTCAGGAAGGGCACCAAAATATCTGTTCTGCATTGCTTTTAAAGTTTTTTTTCCCCCAAACATAACTGCTTTTTGTAGCTCGTGATACGTTATTCAGGAACTTGATTTGCAGCTGGTATCTGAGATGAATATGTAGGTCTACACTTCTCTCTGCAAGGACAACTGTCTTTTTAAGAGATAAAATTCCTCCAGCAGACACACTGTTCTCATCACCATGATCTCAACTGCAAACGACTGTGAAAAAACACTTAAAAGCAGCACTTTGCAAGAGAATAAATGGAAAAAACTAAAAAGTTAGAGCTACAAGTGTAGGTTACCTAAACCAAGAAGCCCAGGTAGATGATGAAAGGCAACAAGCATTCCATATATAAGCCTGTAACAAAATGCCACTTCCCTGTCCCCCTCTCCCTCCACCAAATATGAAGAGCCTCTCAAGTAGCCTGGATATTTAGCTTTATTCAACAAATATAGAGATTTAGATGCCATCTGCCAATAAATACCATCACTTGAAAATCAAAACCCCATTCTGAATTGATTAGATGTTGGAAGGATCATCTTTTATCCTGTTAATTCCCAACTTCCCCATGAACAGTGCAAATTAGTTGAACCCATGGGTGGGCGTACCAGGTGAAACAGGAAAGCCCATGCTACTAACAGAAGAAACACAGGCAGAATTTGACAAACATGAACTAACATGAGGGGATTTTTACATAGAATCCATTTTATGAAAATGCTATTTCCAACTTAAGAAAAGCCACAACAAATCTCCCAAAACCCCACCACAAAACTAACATTAAATTTGAGATCAATATATTTCGACTTTGAAGACAGAGAAATAGAAGGCTGCCAGTTAAAAAGAAAAGAAAGGAAAAATAAGGTCAAATATTGGTCTGAATTTCAGTGTCTAAATTTAAGTATTAACCTTCATTCTACCCTCTCATTCCTGCATCTCATCTAAATTAGGAAACACAGATCATCACTGTTTAAGATGGAACTACCAAGTCCAAAACCAGTTAATTATTTCAGCCTGCAAAGCACATGCTCTTCTTGTGCTCTCTAAATACCATAAGGACTCTTTTAGTGGCATTTACACTCAACCCTATCAGTTATCAGACCTCTCAGCTGAGCACCCAGGACAATACAGTTACAGATAAGAAACAACTCCACAGGCAGGCACAACGCTGGTCCAACACCTATACACTGCTGCACCTCGTATTTGAGCCTTCTCTCAACTCTAGGGTGATAGAAATACACACTACTCTGCCAACAAACATCTAGGATCATTATAAAGAAAAAATTTTCATAAAAGAGGCTGTTATTATTGCTCTTGGACCACTGGGATGATGAGCCAGGCTAATGGGAGACAGCTTTAGTCTTCCTAGGAAGCTTTTTCCTCAATGGAACCACAGATTGACAGTCTTCTCCATCTGCTTAAAGTTAGACCCTTCCTCTCTTCAATCTTTCCTTAAGGAACATCACAAGATGTAGGGGAATACTATTTTAACTTTAATAAGGGGCCTATCTTCCCAGAACACAAAGAACCTTGAATATATTGGGCCACAGACTGGTATAATTAGTTCAGCAATCTCCTTGCCCTCTCAGAACAGGGGACGTGCCTAATTTGTCCTGCTTCTCAGATCCACTCTCATTCTAGATGGGCATCACATACACACTCCTGCTGCCTCTTCAGATAATGAGCAGCCCCCTTACACTGCAGACACCACTTCTCACCCAGGAGTTCAAAAGCAGGCTCCCAAGCACAACTGCAACTTCAGTGAACAGAAAACCAGCTGGTAATAAACCCCAGGAATTAGTTTCAACCCCTCCTTGAGGACTGCTAGCATTAACTTAACTCAGGAGCTGGAGTCTCAAGCAGAAGCAGGAGCTGGTGGACGGGAAGGGCCGGGGAATCTCCACAGGCATGAGTGCCAGCAGCGTGTCAAGTGAGCACGGTTCTGCCGTGAGATGACATTCTCCTACAGAAGCATTTTTCTTTCATGTACTGGAGTGCCTTAGGATGGTACTTGTAAGCTTGACAAACACTATTAGAGCTTGAAGAACCTGCATAAGCTGAGTATTTCTTTTAACTTTCTCAACTACTACACTGCCTAGCTTTCAATGACCTCTGCATGTACCAAAAGCTTTATAGCTGACTCAGTATGAGCATCAACAGTTACTCCTCATTATTATTTCAATAATTTGTCTGTTTGGGCATGCTGTCGTTATTTGTGACCCTGCACAGTGTGACAAGAGGTTATTAATATAAAGAGACACAAAATGGTCCATATATTTCTGCATGTGCCTGCTTTCATCTTGTTCAAGCCCGAGCGGTTCTGGATGTGGCCTCGCTAAGAAGGGCTAGATTTCAAATCTGAACAGATAGGATTTGGATATATTAATGGCATAAAAGCCTTAATTATACTGACAAAAGCTGTCTTTCAAAGCTACTCTGTTCGGGAAATACTGTAACATGTACTACCATAAAATATTACCTTGCTAATATAAACTGAATGTAATTTAAAAGCATCTGCAGTTATTAATACCACCACTTCTAGTTATGCCTCCGTGTGCAGTTGTTCTCCATCAAGAGTAGAACTTTGAGTTACACAGTCCTCCACAAAACATTCAGAGGAACTCACTCCAGCTCAGTACTCACTCAAACCACAGACTTAAGCTGTTTTGACTTCTCTCCTGAAACTGCAGTCACAGTTAGTTGATGTGTGTTCTGGTAACTTGTCTCCTTGTTGTATCAGGCATCTCTAGAGTGTCCCAGCTGGATTTAGTACCAGTATAAACTATCATTCCAATTCTTATTTTGTGTTTCATTTCCTAAATAATGTGGTTTGACCTAAATTTTTAGGTAAACAAAATAAACTAAGTGCAGTCTTGGCAATAAGCTTAAAATAATTATAATCAATTTTCAACAAGGCTCTGCCTGAGCAATTACTCTCAACTGCTCCAGATCATCACTGCTCTTAAATAAGCAGCAAAGTTTAATCTCCCCATTACTTCATGGCAGTTTGAAATCAACTTAATAGTACATTTCCAGTGTATGCAGTTAGCATTTTCTCTACAGCCTGGGAAGATTTCACCATCTCTTGCATACGTTTCTTTGAGTAGATTAAAGTTATACCATGTTCTACAACTTTCCTCTGAACTTTCAGTAAGGATATCCATACACGAAAGAAGGAGTAGTGTAGACTAGAAAATGCAGTTCACCAAAAGCAAGTTTTAACTTCTGATCTCAACAGGAGCCAACAATGAGCAAGTGCAGCCCAGAAAGCCAACCGTATCCTGGGCTGAGACAGAAGCAGCGTGGCCAGCAGGTTGAGGGAGGTGATTTTATCCCTCTACTCTGCGCCCGTGACACCCCACCAGGAGTGATGTGTCCAGATCTGGAGACCCTAATGTAAGAATGATGTGAACCTGCTGAAGCAGGTCCAGAGAAGGGTCACAAGGATGATCAGGAGGCTAGAACCCCTCTCCTACGAGGACAGGCTGAGAATTGGGTTTGTTCAGCCTTGAGAGGAGAAGGCTCCAGGAGGACCTTCCAGTACCTGAATGGGGCCTACAAGAAAGCTGGGGAGGGACTTTTGAAATGGCTTCAAACTGGAAGCGTGGGGATTTAGATTAGAAATTAGGAAGAAGTTCTTCAGTATAAGAGTGGTGAGACACTGGAACAGGTTGCCCAGGGAAGCTGTGGATGCTCCAGCACTGGATGTGTTCAAGGCCAGGCTGGATGGGGCTCTGAGCAGCCTGGTCTAGTGTGACGTGTCCCTGCCCATGGCAGGGGGACTGAAACAAGATATCTTTAAGGTCTCTTCCAACCCAAACCATTCAATGATTCCATGATCCTGTATTTACCTAAAAGGAACCTGAACCGAAGTCAGAATGCAAAAAGGTATCACGAGCTAAATACTGCTAAGACATTTCTAACAACTTTAGAAACTCTTGATAGGAAGCCATTTGGTCCACACTGCTTCTTAAAATGACAGTCACACCATTTGTCATTATGATAACCCACGGAACACATAGTATAGCCAAAGCAGTGAGCTATTCAGAAGGATACCAACTGAACTGCAAGTCAATATGAGGAGACGAACAGCTGCTGAGGAACACCGAGCTGAATTATTGCATCCACCTCAGAGAAGCACAGAGATTAAAGCAATACCATCCCTTCCTAAACATAAATACATATACAATACTTACATGCAATTTGCAGGCCCATACATTAAGACAGATAACATAAAAACCCCTCAGGCTACAATTATTCAGTTCCCAAAGCAACTGATGGACACAACAGTATGCGAGGAACACCACCAAGAACCTCAGGATAAAAATCCTTAGTCTGCCATGGAAGACAGAGTTCTTCAGTGCACCCAGAACCACCTTTTCCAAACAGGCTGAACATTGCTTAAACAAGTATTTGAGCACTGTTCAGGTCCTTTGTGGAATGAAAGTGATACACAAAATGTGTATTTCTATTACTCACTGAAAACATCTGTCTAATCCAAAGACTCAGCTAAATCATGCTGCATATGCAGTTTTCTGATCGCTTAAAAATGTTTTACAGCTTCCAAAGTTATGCAGAAGTTTTGGACAGATGGGAGCAATGCACCTGTGGCCCTTTTAATTCCACAGCAAAGCACATCCAACAGATATACGTATGCATGGGGAATTCCCCTTCTCAATACACATTAGTGCATCTGCACAACCTGTGTGCATGTGCTACCTCATGCTATACAGGAAACAGAGGAGAGACAAAGCTCTGTTCTAGCTTTCTAAATTCAATTCTAAAACTTAGAGATCCAAAGCCTCAAGTTCAATGTTGAAGTGAAAAGAAAAATGACTATCGGGTTAAATTCTGTAGCTGGTGTGTGAAGAGGTATCCAGATAAAGCATCATGGATCTAAGCTTGAAATACAGACCTTATGGTTAAATATAGATAGATAGTTAGATCCAGAAGAAAAGATTATCAACTTTCTTCTGCTGAGAAATAGTAAATTAAGTAGAAACAAACAAGAAAACTTAACTCCAATTGTCTGAAGATGCTGACAGACATTGGAGCTGCTGTCCACCAGACAGAAGTTCCTAAGCTACATTTCTTCCTCCAGTGAGTTCACTTAGATACGTTCCGTGAGCTGAAGATGTAGGTAACATGCAAAAAGACAAAAGTTTAATTGTTTTCTGATTCCCTATTCATGACCTCTTGTGCAACTTTAAACAAGGCCATTTCTTCAGAACTGGTGAAACAACTCAACATGTGCAGAAGTTGTTCTTGACACATCCCATCACCTTCAGAGGCATAGCTGTTCTACCGTAAAATGCTTTCAGTGAGGTGAGAATAGTCAGTGGCCCCCCCTAAAGGCTTCTAACAGAAAATGGATACAGCAGTGGCAGCCAAGGAAGCTTAACATATAGCCTCACAAATCTCAACTTCATATAAAGTCAGAAATACTCTGGGACTTTACTATCTCCCCTCCCTCCCCACAACTTTTTTTCTCTACCATAGTCAGAGAACATTCCCCACTTCTTGTAAGTCTGTGTCATAGCTTCCAGATCATGTGATAACAACATAAAGACCATAAATTAAAGGAACATGTTTCAACTTCCTCAAGGTGTGATGCTATCTTAGATTTACCTTTTTAGCCTGAGGATATTAATCTTCAAAGTTTAAAACACGGTGAGGGCACGGAAAAAATACTTTAAAAAAGTTTCTTACTATTCTCTTGGGGTAACTCAAATAACAGGCTGATGTCTAACAGAAATTACCTCCTTGTAATGATATTCAGTCTCATACTTTCCTCCAGCACCCCTTGCTTCCAAAATTCTTAGAAGCTTTGCATAGTTTTGTTCATATAGACATATAAGGGACATTATTCCCAGCAGAGATGAAGCAGCTATTCTGGAGTCTGGACCTCCAGCCAGGCTTGTAGATCTTCACAGAACCACAGAATGGCAGGGGTTGGAAGGGACCTCCAAAGATCATCAAGCCCAATCCCCCTTCCAGAGCAGGACTAAACTAGAGCAGATCAGGCAGAAATGCATCCAGACAGGGCTTGAAAGTCTCCAGAGGAGGAGACCTGGAGACCTCTCTGGGGAGTCTGTTCCAATGCTCTACAACTCTTACAGCCAAGTTCTTCCTCATGTTGAAGTGGAACTTCCTGTACTCAAGCTTGAATCCATTGCCCCTCATCCCATCACAGGGCACAAGTGAAAAGAGGCTGTCCCTGCCTTCTTGACGCCTTGCTTTTGTGTGCTTTATCTAAGATGCAAGATGAGGCCTTGCAGTATTCCCTGGGAGACAACAAAGGCTTTAACACCAAGTCTATCACAAGCTGAACAGAGTCACAAGGGGTACAAATATCCCATATACTTAATTTTCCCATCATGACTTGTTTTGCTATGCAAGGATCCTCAGTGCAACAGAAAAAAAACCCCAAAACAAAACAAAAGTCCTTTGTGCAGAGGGCAAGTGTAGCTGAAACAGTGCCAAGAAGAAGCCTGCCATGCTTTTTGCTCCATCTGCCTGCTAAAGACCAGGCGAGCGATCAGCCAGCTGTCCCTGCTGTCCAGCTCCCATACACAGCAGTTCCTGAAAAACAAAGCCCCAAAGCCCCTACCCACATGCAAAACCACAGCAAAGAAAATGCAATGCTCTCCTCCAGCAGAGACTGAAAGATGGTGGAATCAACACAAGGAACTCCAAGCAATTATTTTTCTTCTTTGGTCTGTGAGGATGAGGGAGCCTTACATCAGCCACAGAGGCAAGAAACAGTCACAGCAGTAACTGAGTGTTTGACAGTAGGGGCAGTACTCTCACAACCAGCATAACTCTACCATGACATGAAAAAACCAACACATACGAGCCACTGTTTTAAGAATAATCTAGTGGGCTTTTGGCAAATGCTGCCACTTCACCAGCAAACCTGAAAACATAAAAAAATACAGGGGTTGGGGAGGGAGGGGAGATGCTCACAACAAAAAAAGTTATTGCACCTTTTCCTTTTGCAATGCAACAGGGCAATAAATAGGAGGAAGCCTAAATAGACATAAACATGAAGGGAATCTTACAGATGTATTTAGTCCCCCCTCTGTAAAACCTTATCAGTCAATCCTGTTTTCATCTGCCTAAGTGAAAGATACACTTAGCCACTGGATAGCTCTTAAATGTGAGTATGTACACATTGGTGCTTTCCTCCAAGTATTTTTTACTTACCTTTTCAAACTTGACAAGCACAAACTGTGACCCTGCAGTATTTACTTAACACTACTTTTATACTTTGATCTTGAACTTATTTACATGCTTTGCTTTAAAACTATCTCCTACCCTCCACAAAAATTTCATGTTTATGTATGATATCATGATTTGTTATCATTTTTAATTAGATAACAGTAGGAGTGATCCAGGGTGCTGAATGTTAATGAAGCCATAATTCTCAAGACTTGAAAAACCCCAAAAACCAAAACAACTTTACATTTTCCAAACTTACATTCACTTCTTGGCAAAAGAACATTTACAAAGGAACACCAAAATATAACTCGATCTACTTTCTATATCCCCTTAGGTTCCTTACTTTTTAGCTGTAGTGGCTTCAGACTCTTTACCACCTCGTTACTGGAAATAAGATTTCTTCTTGACAGTATGTGCCACAAATTCATGTTCCGACATAAGGCAGCATAAGCTTGTCCACAATACTAGTGATTAGAAGTAACTTTCCAATATTTACAGACAGATAGCTTGGGAAAGCCTTACAAGAAGCTCTGGTTTAAATTATATTTTCCAAACAGACACTGAGACAGGGGAAAGAAGACTTAAGACATCCTTGATGTTGATACTACAGATATTTTCAGGCATTCATTAGGCAAGGGATTGCCCAAAAGGAAAGAATGACATTTTTCAGACAAAGAAACCCAAGGTATCTATTTTGATACTGCTCCTGAAATATTATGCATGACTTGTAAAACTAATCAGTATAAGTAGTAAGAAGTCAACAAAAAAGTTAAAAAAACCCAAATCACCAAAACAAATCAACAAAAATAGAACTCTGCCAGTTGTGATACCAGGTTTGGCAGTAATACTTCATTTACTTTTTACTGTAAATTACATTACTTTATACCACCAAATGTGAAAATCTTCTCTCAGTTAAAGAGCAGCATACCACAACTAGCACCATGATTTAAAGTACTTCACCCTTTCTTCCTCCTCTAACCTCTCTACTTAAAAGGCAGGGTTGGATTTTCAGTTTGTTTTTATTTTTTTTTTGGAGGTAAACTCAGTTAGGATCCACCTATGAAATAATTCAAAAGTTCATAAAAATCTTAGAAGCCTTAACTTCCATAGGAGAATTATTTAACTGGTAAAGCAGTTATGTCTAAAAATCATTCGTTGGGTGTGAATTACAAAGCAGTGCTGTAAATACTTCTGCCCCAAAACTTAGACTCATAAAACACTTTGGGTTGGAAGGAATCTTTAAAGGCCAAACTTCTACAGGTGCTGCTTTTGCCATCCCTCCCATGGTAGAACGTAATATTTTATTCTGGCTGTCTCAGAAAAAAAGGATGAGTAAAATTAGAGAGAAAAAGTAGAGTTTGTTGGTTTCATACTTGTAATGCTGATATAATTTTCTGTGAGTGAACTAAAGTCTAACTGAGGAGTTTAGTTCTTCCTGAAGGGTTTTTTTTGTTCAAAGTCAAAACTTCCAAGTGGCTTCCAGTAAGCAGGGCATGTTAATTAGTTTTAAACAGGTCATAAGAGAGTCATAGTTCACACACAAAGCAATTTAAACATTCACAAAAATCCTATTCAATAGGCAATGAAGCTTAACAAACTGCTTCTTCCAGAGGTCTAGCAAAGACAAGTTCCAAACGCTCCTGAAGTGAAAATGTATGCATTGACCTTTGGTAGGAAAACAAATTCTACATGGAACTCGCAGCCAAACTCATTCCCCCATCTTTGGCTGCGTCCCTCCCCCCCCAGCAAATAAAGCATTAAAAATCACTGTCAGAAAACTTAAGTGAATTTTTCCACAAGTTGTCCAACCATAAAATGTGTTTTCAGGAGGAGGAGGAAGCCATCATTAACAGGTAACACTGACAAGAAGGTACTGTGCACTAAGCCACTCTAATCCCTATCAGTCATGCAACATCTCCCTCTCCCAGAAGAGGGGAAGCAACAGATGGAATATGAAAGGATGGGAGTAGAAGACCCACAGGGAGAGACACCCTTGAACAGAATAGCCAGACTTTAGATTTTTGAATCGTACAAATCCAGTTGCTTTAATACAGCTGACTGTGCTGTTAGTTGTGTTAAATTTGTCTGCTTGCTGAAAATCTCATATTAATATTTTATTCCGTTACATAACCCTTCCTTCACACAAAGCTAACTTCCAGAATCTTATACCTTTATGTAATAGAGACCTTACAATCCCCCTCCACAACCTTCCCCCACATTTCACATTAAATTAAGATGAAACCAGTGCAGCTCATCCCACAGGACAGAGGCTGCCACGTCTCCTTTCACGCCTGTTTCCCTGTGCACTCCTCTCAGTGCACCCTCCACCCCAGAATGGGTGCAGCAGCTCGGAGGCACGACCCAGTGCCACTCCTGGCTGAATTGACCCCAAACACTGGAAAATAATCCTACTTCTCTTCTTGACCCACAGTAAGCAGTCGAGGAGAAGGCCCCTCTGTAGGGGATGAACTTAAACCAAGAATTAGAGAAACGTCCTTCAGATCAAGTAAAGGTAATGGAAAAGGCTGTCAAATGCACACAATAAATGTTTTTGAGAACACTGCTCTTTCTTCCAGAGCTTTTCTGGTCACACTCTTGTAGAATTCTCTAGAACACTCTAGTAGCCTTCCCTGCTCTTTGACTCGCAGGATGGCAAACAAGGCTGTCAGAAGAACACAGACTTCAATAAGGCCAACAGCCTTTCAGGATATAGTTTATTGACAGTTCCATCTCTACTTTCCTTAGGGTTTTTATGTTGCTATAACACCTGGATCATTTCCTCAATGCATCATGGAGGCAGGAGGTCTTTACAAGAGCCTTTGGAGTTCATCTTGCTATTAACTGCAAAGAAATAACAGTAATTCCAGTATTCCACTGTGAGGCTTATTGGGGAAAAATACAAACCCAAGCTGGGCCAAAAAGCAGAGATCATCTTATTCCAACACTTTAAATTCTTGCTCAGGGTTGCTCTTCCACATTCAGGCTTTATAGTGTATGTTCAAACACGTTAGGAGTCCTTCCATGTGTAGGAGAGTGTTTTCATTCTGCTTTTATCAGCTACTATTCCCTCAGAAAAAGCACCACGTCAACCACCTGAACTTAAAAAACAATTTCTAATCTTTCTTCCTGTCACTCTTAAGTTTCTTTTAAAAAAGCCCTTAGAAGTGATTTTCTCCCCTTGAATTAAAGCACAGCCTTAAGTCACATCAGCTCCCCTGTGACTAGACCAGTTCCCAGAAGCCTGATGCTCCAGACCTGGGACATCTTGACTCCACACACTCCCTTGTATTAGCCGTATCTGCCAGCTGCTCTTCTCCTTTCATACATAAAATAATCTTTAAGCATCATATGGCCTTGACTATGCGTGTATGTTCTGACAGGTTCAGGCTAAAAGGGTTACAGGCCATTTGTCAAGCTGTATCACATTTCCTCCACACCCTTCCTCTCGTGAGCAACCCAACACCGCTCCCAGCTACAGGCAGATGCAGAAGCCCGGCCATGACCGAGCAAAGGCTATTATTTGAACCTAGCAAAATAGGCTGGTGTGCATATAGTGAATCACGGCTGCTAAAATAAAGGGCATGACACAGCAGAAGCTAAACTGATGACAAATGAACACATAATCAGGCTCGAGGAGAAAAGCCTGGCTCTCCAAAATCACAGTTTAACTGGGGTACTGTCCTCAGTTCTTGTGTCGATGATTAAGGGACTTGAGCATCTCCCTATGAAGAAAAATTGAGGGAACTGGGGCTGTTTAATCTTGAGA
>VWZY01002766.1:125630-155395 GCA_013399075.1 Chloroceryle aenea | reverse complement strand
ATCAGGATAATGACTTTTTCCATTTCTAGGCCAGATACTTTGGAGAAAAACAATAAATTACTTCTGAGTATATTTAATTACAGTTGAGAGAAGTCTGTGGATGCTTCCATAGTGGGGAAGAGGCCACTAAGGTTCAGAATTTGAAACGTACAGGTATTGCAATGCTACAGAAATGAAGAAATCCATCTTGTTTACTTCAAGCCTCTGAATTTGATCCTTCCTAGATGACCTACAGGAATCCAAGTTCATTGTAGCTATCAGGTACTACTCAGTGTAAGAATACACTGTATAAATCTGCTTAGGTATCTACACGGCTAAATACAGAATGATGGGTTTCATAAAGCAACTTGTGAACAGGTGGCTGTGTTTCAAAGCTTTTCGTCCAAATACTGTGATGGCTTAATCCTTCAGAAAGAGGAAAAAAAAAACAATCCTTCTGTTTTTAGACACCTTTATAATAGACACCTTTTTGAGACCACACAGCATATGGCAATATACACACTGAAAAATGAGACCCGAGCATGCAGCAATAGAGTCTGGATTTATAACCTATTCTACCAACTCTGTCCTTATTTCTTACTCCAAGTGACTCCATGACACTACTTGAACAATGAGAATGTATCACAGCCTCTACTTTTCTCATCTTACTGAAAGTTAGTTCTGAGATGCCCTAAAAGAGGGGTGTGGGGGGAGGTCCTCTTCTGACAATTATCTGTGGAAAACAGTCTCACCTTGGGACATGCAACTCCTGGAATTGCTTTCCCTATTTCTAGTGGAAAGATCTGAACTTAAATAACAGAAGCAAATTACAAAACTAGGCTTCTGAAGAGATTTCTGTGCAGAAGGTTTGCTGCTAATTGTGAAGCACGCCATTAAAAGCATGTAGAGCACAATAAAGGAACCACAGGAATGCTCACTCAAGATAAGGCTAAGTGTCATTGCTACACCTCGAGGAGTTAAGAGTTCACCAGCCAAAGCAGACATAACTTCCCTTCCCTGCGGTCCTCGCTCCCCCCTCCACTAACATTCATGAAAGTGGGATAAGCTGGAGGAAGAGCAGAAAACATCTCAGAGGCAGCTCAAGTCTAGATTAGTATTGTCTGGAAAAGACTGTCCTTTGGTGCCTTCTGTGTACGTCAAAGAGGCATCCAAGCAAACAGAAGTGCCAAAACAAAACCAGCTCAGCTTCCCAGGACTGCAGCTCCCACTGCAGTAATCCTCTCTACTGTGACTGTTGATGGTACAATATCACAGAAGACAATTGCTGATTTTGCCTGTCTCACTCCATGGGTAGACTGCAAGAAAGGGGACAGCATGTTTATGTAGTGCAATTACATAGGAACAGCACAACGTTTCAAGAACTTTGGTCATTTTAAATATAATTCATTAGCAAGCTGCTCTACAATCCCCAAAAGGCTGCTAACTCAACCAGGTAACAGATTTCAGGTTTGGATCACTCCAAAATCCAGCCGCAAAGTTGTGTTCTCCAGTTCAAAACTCTTCATCTGCAGCTCCCCTCCACAGATAACAGTGGAAGCCCTTGACAGTGCCTCTTGCCATACCCAATATACTTTGTTGGCTGTGCTATTTATTAATATAACAATAGCATGTGGCAACCCGGAATCAGAAATAGCAAAACTAATACCAGTGACATTTATTTCTAAATGTGAATTCTGAAACCCTGAATTACTGAATTGGAGTCTGAACAGCTTCTTAACCACCAGCTAAATGCCACACATCTTGCCTGGAAATGAGATACAAAACAGCCCATCAGACATCCTTGCATTAGTTTCCTTTGTGGTTTGTTTCATCTGTCTCAGCCACATTTTTAATTGGTTTGGGTTTGTTTGGGGTTAGTTTGTTTGAGCTCAAAGGTATAGAAATACTTTATGGGACCTTTCCCAAACTCCTACACATTGAAGCCAAAAACTGTATTTGTTCCATGCTTCTCATATAGGTCACACAGAAGGCTGGATCTATGGTAGTCCTAACAGCTTTAGGATAAGAAATTCTTATCTGAATAGAACTTCTTCCTCCTTTTTCCTCTCCCTTAACATTCATTAACCTTCCAAACCATGCCTGACAGTTGCCTGCTTTCTACACTGAGAAACTGCTAGAGCTCAGGGCATCAAAAACATTGCTAAGCACTTGAAGGGAATTCCTTATGGGCCCTTTTCAGAAGTTACTCCTCAGGAAATGCTTTGAACCTACCCAAAAACTGTTCAACCCATTTGAAGCTCCTTCACTTGACTCAACATGTGAAGACCACACAGGTTTTAAACGGTCCCTTATCATGGAACTGCTGCTTTGGTGGTTCAAAATAGCACTGGCAAATAGTGACCAGCTGTCCAGGCTCCGGCAGGTATCACAGCAGGGATCTTACTTTACCAAAAATTGCTCGATAGATCTCAAAGGAAATCAGTGACAGATATGATTATGCTGTCAGAAATGAGTCCAGTCACAGGACAAGAGATGCCTGACAGTTACTATAACTGTCATTACTTAATTTTTTATCTTGACTCCACAGCAGCAGGAACTTGCTGAAGTTGTAACAACTTCAAAACAATACTGAAGTTTTAAGAAACAGGTTTGCTTTTTACTTTAAAAACAACATATATTTTCTTGACCTTTTCAAACTAACAAGAAGGTACTTAACTAGTTCAAAGAAATTCCCAGTTCAAAACCAGTTAATTTAATACACATGTCCCCTTCCTTAGCCCTTCACACACAAACACAATACAATTCTACATGATTATTATAGGACTGTTCTGGGTCATTACTGACTTCACCAGAAAGGTTACAAGTTTAACTGAGCACCATCCCAAACCAAAACCAAGGCTGAATTTCATATTTGGATATTTGGTGTATGCGGCACAGTTGAAATTTATACAGCTCTTCTACACTTTCATAGCTGACAGAAGCTTTTTCCTCCCTCACCAGAAAATAGGTTTAGACCACTACTAGAGCTAAACACCCCAGTTAGGTTGGAGGCAGGGGAAAGACTAGGAAGAAGAAGAAATGAAGGGAAAAAAACCCACACAGTTCCAGAACCAGTAAGGTCCACTTGGGCCCCAAATCCCAAAAGCATCCACCCTTCATTATCTCTGCAACATAAACAGAAAACAGTGAAAGAGCACAGGAAGAATGCATCAACTAGGAGGGAAAACCAAACAAAAAAAGACACAGGAACCATTTAGTTAACTCGAGAACACTTGGGATGAAATGGATGGAGTCTGGTCTAAACTTAAGCTCTTCTACCACAGATCATGCACTTTGGTTTTTTCCCTATACCCGATCAATATCTCAATGGTGGAGTTAACCCACCAGAGACTGCCAGCACCGATTCAGTTCAACTACTGTCACACACTACTGCAATAAAAACACACCAGAACAATCACATCCTCCAAAAGAAGGAATGTCTAACCAAGTAAAAATCAAAAAGAATCCAAGTATTTTCCTGTCATGTACTGTCCCTACACTTCTGAGAAAGCAAATACATTAAAATCCTTACTATATCCAAAACTTGAAGGTATTATTTGTTTATACTGTTGATTTTTAGCTGAGAATGTGAAAAGAACACTCTCCCAAAACAACAACAAAACCTATCTAACAGGATATACTTCCTACAGAGATTCCAGCTTACACACGACGCAGTTGTGGAATATGGCACATATTACATGTGCTAGACTAGACCTTAAGTCAAGCTGTTCTTTTCAAGAGTTTATCAAGTTAGGAAAGAACCAGATTTCCTGAACCAACATAATGATAACTCTGTTCCCTGTGGCAAAATGATTTGTAGAGGCAGAACCAATGATTTGAGATTGTAACCCTTTGCTACTTATGCAATTGCACTGTATGGGGATGTTCCTCAGCAGTACCTCTTCCTCCCTAAAACTCTGTTCTCTTTTATTTACAGGAGGATGTTGTTAAACTTTGGAAGTATCACTTGTTCATATCCAGTAAAGCAGACATTGCTTGATCCATGGGGAGTCATCTCCTACAGTATTACTGTCACCAAGTAGAATCCCCCAGACAACTCCTGTACAATACAGAAAGCAGAGAGGCTCCTGGGGCTGGCAGCATTTCAAAGCCAATCCTGGCCAACACCAGTGCCATTTGCCAGCCGTGCAGTTCAGGGTCAGGCTGGGCTGTGCTCCCAGAAGGCCAGGCACCTTAAGTATGCTGAAGTATGGGGTACAGAACCAGAGTGCACACAGTCAGCAGAAAACCAGCTCAGAGAAAACCCAAACACGTCGGATCTGCTGTGCTGCAGGTTACATCCATTACATACTGGCTACCAACTGCATTAGCAAGAGCCTATAGAAGTGCATTTAAGAGACAAATGGGAAAAGGATGACTATTTCACACTGTCAGCATCACTCTGGAAAATACCTGGCAAATACAGAGCTGCAGGGATGTTGGCTATCAGCATAGTTCCTTTCTTCTTACAGATCCACCTGAAGCACAGCAACTGTTTCTCTTCCATTCTGGAAGGTACAATATCTTAACTGATGGGGAAGGGGTGAAGAGGAGATAGTGGTGGTGTTTGCTTTAAAATCAAACGTGCTAGATCTGCACGGTCCTATAAACAGTGAAACTGGGGCCTTCCTTGGTAATGGCAGAGGTTTAAGATGCATTGGCACATGAACAAGGACCAATCACCTTCATCAGTTATTTCACTCAATAAAGACCAGGAAAGAAGATCTGCAGTATTAGCAATGCCTGCTTTCTCCTTCCACTCCAGTGAACAGCTGGCTTTGAAAAATACTCAGACACCTTGGGAGAAAATACACACACACAAATCTTGTCACAGAGGGATGTTAACAGTAGACCCACTCCTTGACGAGCTTTTAGCAGCCAACAGCAACTAACAGTTTGTGCAGTGAGATTATCTATTTTCCTCCACACCAGAACAATCTGATGGAAGGAAATCTGGGATACCTTACTGTGGGCAGTCTGCTGCATGTGACTGAGAAAGTGAATCTGGCAGCATCCAGGTCCCAGAGAACGCATGGTCAGGTGCCTTATCAAAAACCCAGAGGTCTGAGATAAGTAATGCAAGTTACCTACAGTTCTGAGAAGTTTTACTTGCTCTTCTCCTGATACAACCCAAAGAATCCAGACATCACAAACACCTCAATAGTAGAAGTGATGTAAAAATCAGTTATTAAATCACTTACCATTTTGCCTGCTGGGGCAAATAACACCCCCCAAACACCTCCCATATTTCCCCAGTACTATCTGTGGAAAGTCATCACAGCCCCATGCTCTTCACAGACTCTCACAGCAAAGTGCTTTTGCCACGGCAGGGATGCAGGCATACTCATTTTAAGCAAAGACTTAGCGTAGAAGATACATGGTCAAGTTATCACCTAAGAGAATATTTAAGATGAAGGCTGCATATATTCTCCAAACTTAAAGATTCATTGCATTCATGTTAACTAAACCACATCTGAGTTTCTTAACTTTTCTTAAGCAACCAGTACTTGGCAAAGTTTCTCAGAACGTATATACAGGAAATTTTGTACACAGACTGTAATTAATTCACAAAAGTATAAAGAATTGTGTTCCTCCCACCCCTGGTTTAAAAAAAGACAAAACCAGATACCAGCACAATCTAGTCTGAGATCTTGAGTAGCAAAGATCACAGAAGTTTCATCCACCAACTTGAGAAATCCAAAGCTTCTGGCACTGACTCATTAGAAACCCCATTTAAAAATTCTCTTATGGGCATCACAAGGCAACTTTTGGTAAATTCCTCAGTTTTAAGTGTCTTATAAGAACTGGCACACAGAAGCAGAACTATGCTGAAAGAAGCTATACATATATATTTACCTTTGCCTGCTAGATCTATCCGCCTTCAGCTTTCACATCTTCCTTCCTTTGAGCTACGAGACTCACCACACTTCCTATCCTTCTTTTGGGTAAACTCAACCTTTGCTTCCTTATCCTCAGCACTAACAGTTTTACTACAATTTTTTGGGCCTGTTTTTTTTTTTTTTTTGTTCTGCTTTTGTTGTTGGTTTTGGTTGTTTGTTTGTTTTGGGTATTTTTTGGTGGTGATAGGTTTGAGGTTTTTGTTTGTTTGGCTTTATTTTTATTATGAACACAGATACCATCTTTCCATCACGCTATGCTGGCAGCTGTTCTGAAGAGCTGCCACCAGAAGCAGGCATGATATTGTAGCTCCAGTCTTCACCAGTAACATATACAACTGCAGCACCACTTCCTTAGCATTTTACTGCAAACAAGAAGCCATTTCTGAAAGTCCTGGAAACTCACAGCCAGTTACTCACCACGAACTCGATGTCTTTCAGGACCACTCTTTTCTGAGGTATGCACACATCAACAGCAGAGAGCAACTACAGCCTGAAGAACTTTCTCCTGTTTTCTCTAGTTACAACCTAACTGAAGCTATTAAAGACTGAAATCCCTAACAGGTCAATATGAAAAGTCAGGGAGTTTCTCCCAATTCCTTCCAAGTAGATGACATCACTTACTGCTCCATATTGGACAAATTCTTTTCAGGCCACCAGCTACTTTTATATCACATTTCCTGAGTTTAGCTATCAAAGATGTGGATTTGAATTCTTCAAAAGGATATTTGGAATCTCCACAATATGTTTCTGGAAAAAAAAAAAATATGGCATTTCCTAAAGACTTCTTAAACTTTACACTAACATAAAATGATCAGAAGAGAACATTACATAGACCTTTTTCACTCAAACATCATCATTTCAGACTATTGAAGCAATGTGGTGACTTTTAATAGATTTTCTTGCATAACTTTAAAAGATTTTGATTTCTGCACTAATAGATTAATACAATGCTTAGCCCATGAAATTAAACTAGTGCTTTTCAGTGGCGACTTGGAGAAATGAATGTAAAACTTTCAGTATAGTTATGCATATAGACTTAGCTCCTCTAATTTTAAATACTTGATAATTCTCAAGTAAAAGCCATGACCCAAGAAACAGATACAAATCTCTGTTTCAAATAGAGAGATACTACTCTGATACAGTTACAGGTAAGAAAGAAGGTCACACAAAGATACTTGTCAGGCTACATGAGTTTGTACCAGCTGAACAAGACACGGGGAAAAAAAAAACAACAAACCCAGCATGAAGTTTGAGAAAGAAGGGAATTACAGCCCCTTCTTAAGTCTCCTCCTGAGAAATCAAAAACCTGAACGTGTGGTTTGAACAATCTCATCACTTGACGTCAGAATCTGAGATTTTACAAGAGATGGTGACAAGCTGAATTCCTACAAGTTACCTCCTCTGTGTTTCTCTAGTCCTCGACTTTATTGCAACAATGCAAACCTACTCCTCTTCTAACTTAAGCCTCTTCATTTCCATAAATGAAGTGAAAACGACTGTAAAAAAACCCAACCCTGTACAGGAGGAATATTAAAAGTGGAGGAACTTTAGCTAGAGCTTTGCAGGGAGACTTAACTAAAGCCATCCATTTGTTTAAGCACCATTCTCCAGGTTCTTGTCTGAGCATCCCCCACAGTCATTTCACTAATTAAGTACAGAATGTATCCTGTGGTTAGTAAGCACTCTCAATATTGAGGACATAGGAAAATCCAAGCTGTCTGCATATCCAGAGAGACACTCTCTGGTGATGAAGAAACCTTTAAAAAGGAAGTAATAATATAATAATAAGAAAGAACAAGGGAGTAAGAAAAGACACCTGTGTGTCAGTCAGTTATAGAAATGACTCTTCCCGATCTGCAACAACTAGCAATTAGTGTAACCACACTGAACTCAAGGCCATTGCACTGAAAAAATCACTGGTGTTAAAAAAAATAAATAAAAATACATAATCTTAGTTCTTCATAGTGACATCTTGCATTTCAAAGCAGCTTTTCCCATTACCAAACCTCCTCGCTCCAACACCCCACACATCAGTTTCACTTGTGTTTCAGTACAAAAGCACTATTCAGGTAATCAACAGAAATTAATACTCTACATTAAAAGCTAGTTGTGACCAGCTCTTGATAGCACATGCAGCCAAGTAAGAGTGAACAGAATAATTTCATTGCTGTTTCCTAACAAGATAACATCCTGGTTGCAAGAAGCTCATTCGTTTCCCATTATGAGAAAGCAGAAACCTCAGTTCAGTCAGATGGGTCCAGCTAAAGCTCAACACCAAGATGTTCTGAAAGGAGATGAATAGGGCAGGGGGAAGGCAAGATGCCTGCTTCCCAGCTGAACTGAGATACAGGTCTACGAGTCCCAGAGAACAGAAGTATACTTAAAATCAGACTGTTAGAGAAAACACTGAGCAGATCGCCTTCAAATTGTAACTTTTAGCACTCAGGAATTCCAACCATGATTATCATTTTCAAAAGAAAGTAACACAGAAGAAAACTCACAAGGAGAGTTTTAACACCGACAAAAACATCAGTTTTTCAAACTCTCAGAGTTAAAAAACAAAACAAACTCAGCAATAGGGTGAGATGCAGTTCACAGATAACAAAATCTAGATTAGAAAATACATCAACTAGCTGCCTAAGCTCCTACTATAATCAACAGTATCTGAAGAACTATTCTGTTCATCCTAAAGCATATACCTATGTTCAGTCAACTGAACAGCTCTTCAGGTTCACTGGCTGGGTCTCTGCAGACTATAATGGGAGTGCAGGCAATGAGCTCACACCCTGGCATCTAAATTTAGGTGCTCTAGTCTGTGAGCCAACCCTACAGTTCATACAGCCAAAGCACACAGGCATGCTGATAGGCCAAACATACACATGCTGTAAGCAACTGCTGGGAGAACAGTCCTTAAAAACACCCTTTTCTGAGCAAGGACTCTCGTCAGAAAATAGCAATCAGTTTAGTAAGAAAGCCTGCTAACAGAGCACAAGCTGAATTCCTGAACTACCTTTCACACAAGTTTCAGTCTGCATGAAAAGCAAATGGTTTCTAGATATATGTAAGGAGAGATTCCGCCCTACGAAAGTTGTCTTCAAAAATAGCAACACATCTGAATGATTTCCAGCACACAACTGGTAACTGGTCAGGGAAAATATCCCTCATTCATGAACTGAGTGAGCAGGGAAGGGCTGACAAGGATTTATCTTTTTAATAAGTAAGCATTATAGCAGTGCCACGTATTGCACCAGCTGCTCTATTTATGTATGTAGCACTGGATTTACAAACTTGAAAACTAACTAAATAAAGGTTGAGCAGAAGAAAATAATCTAATCTTCCATTCTTTCAAAAAATAAAGAAATAGAAAAATCTCTCTCCAGGAGAATTTGAGCTAAGACATACTCAGACACTGCAATAGAACAACAAATTACCACTTCCTTGAATTGCTATAAATTGACCTCTTGTTCTTAATCGGTCCCAATTGTGAGATACAATAAATACAGGGGATAGTCTCTGCATCCTCTGCATTAATCCACTTGTTGACAGAGACAAGGACCACATCAATTGCTTGCCTGTAGAATAACACTGGGACCGGGTGCTGGACAATTACGCAGGCTAATGTCCTTCTCTCAGTCCCTCAATGTCATGCAGTCACAGAAAAGGACAGAAGAGCAAAAGCACAGGCTACATTCCTGATCCCTGAAATGCCAACAGTTGGCCTACTGAGGTTCAACTGCATCCAGCTTTCTTGTTGACCAGGATCCTCAAGGGTAGAGAATGACTTACAACTCTCTCTAATGAATGAAGAATTCATTAGTTCTTTCTCCTTTGGGGTGCCTGCCAGCTTGACAAGGAATGATTTTCACTCAAGAACCGGGACGTAAAAGCACAGATTCAACCAGCAGTGACAGGGAGATTTGAATGAAATATTGCTGTAAATAACATGACATTGATTCTGCATTATTCTGTCTCCTTGAAGTCTCACAAAAGCTCTTATTTCCACCCGTTTACTAAGATTTCACCCTGATCACCAGAGCTAATACTTTCCCTAAACCTTTGCTGCTCAGAATTTTATTTCCTTCATCGAATACTTTGTCAAGTCATTCCCAGTAGCAACCTTTCTCTTATTTCACCTGAGCATATAATTTCATAATTATTTTGATTGCACTGTATTCTCCCTTGGCTAGTGGGGTGGGACTGGTTCCACAAAAAACCCGAAAACCAAATAAACAATAAACCAACCAACAAATAAAAACCCCAGAAAACAATTCCACAATACTAACGGCACAGAGCTATCTCCTTGTCTTTAGTAGTTGCTGCCTAAGGATGATCAAAGTCAGTTTTAAATTAACAAGGTGAGGTAAAGTTTAGTTTTTCTTCTGGACTGAAGTATTCCACAACATAACCAAACTATAACATTCTGCCAAAGCTCAAAGTCAGAACAAAAACCTTGGGGTTGTCAGTAACCAGACATGCTAGAGGGCTCAACAGAACTGTCCCCAGACAGAGGGAAGCATGGAACTAAACCCACTTTTTTCACATTTTAAGATGAGAATGTGAGAATCTTCCCTTTGCAGGGGCAGATGAGCTGAAGGACCCCCACATGGCAGGCTTCTGGTCAGCTCTTCTGCCAGGAACTGTGGCTTTGAATGCACTTCTGCCCTTGCCTTTATGGTCTAAACTAGTCCAAATTAGACAGCCTTTAAGGCATGCTGAAGTTCATTTATTCCCCCAGGCACTTGTGTTTAGGACAGTAAGAGAAATGTAAGAACAGACATGTTAAGTTTACATTCCTGAAGCGTCAGCTGCTGGTATTACTGAAGTATAAAGCTGCCTCTTTAAATTAAATTGCATTTGTGATCAACTGTGAAATTAGATCAGCAGCACACAACTAGATTGTTTTGCTGTTTCCATGATAGATTTTTAGCATTGTCTGTAAGTTCTAAAAACAAAAGTGCTGTTACCTTTTTAATATTCATACCACTTAAAAGAAATACTGCTTAATAAGAAGTTTGACTGGCCCTTGCTCTGCCCCTAATTTACTCCCTTGCTTCACCTCTCTATTGAATGTCATCCCACCTGAAGCTGGCAGAAGGAGAACAGTTATTTTGACCTTCTTGAAAGACCCTGAGAGCAACTAGGGATGTACTGCTTTGCAGCTAGGTAGAAAACAGCAGGTTTGTTTCCTTCAGCACTGCTCCTCCAGTTCTGCCTTTTCACTTCATAGCTGGTAGAGCTGCTTCTCTAAATCCCACCTTCACACCACTAGAAGGTACAAAAACCCCAAGAGAACACAGCAGATCTGGCAGCCAGTAGACTACCCATGGGAGTATTAGTTACTAGAAAAGCTCTCTTAACATCTCAAGACTGAAACAGTCTTAAAAAAATAGAAAATAAAGAAAAGAGAAACTCTTACACAGCGTGTAGTTTCAAAGCCTGACAGAAGAAGGAGGGAGGCAGAAATAAGAAAAGCAAAGCTGCCATTATGTAACAGTGTAAGTGGCATTTTAAGAAAGGGAGGGTTGATTTACCAACTAAAAAAAATCCTTGATAATGAAAAAGTGAACATTTGAGTGTTGCCTTTTAGTTCTGATTAACACAAGCAAAAGATTTTCTGGTATTACTTACAAGTATCCAAGATTAGCAGACGAGAGCTCAAGCAGCTCAAAAAAAACCAAAACCAACATATCATTTTCACACAAACATTGTGGAATTGATCAGTTTTCCTATACTGTGAAACAGTAAACATTGTGGCATATATTTGTAGATAGATACACTAAATATAATTTACCAGCTTACAGCCTTCAAGAGTAAGGGAGTTTTGAGATTCAAGCTCTTGCTGTCATTAATATTATACAATTAAACTAAGCATGCAACAAAGACATTACAGTCAGCTATGCAGGCTGATGACACTCAGGGATGCAAGTGCAATGTCCCAAAGAAGCAGAGCATGGCAGGTTGCAATGGGAAGGTGGACTGTGAGCAGTCTGGGGGGATCCCACACAGAAAAGCACTCCATGCTGATCAGCCCATCTGAAACTCAGCGAAAAAATATCTTGGCCGTGTTGTACAAAGCCACTAAACCTATTCCTTAAAGCAGCAAGAGGTGGTGATGACATAAGTTCCTGAGAATTACTCTCCCAGAGCAGAGTGGTAGCGTTGAGCAGACTGGAGGCTGAAAATGTTTCTCTCCAGTACACACAAAACTTGAAAGGATGCAGCTAACAGGGAATGAAAGCCATTACTGAAACCCTATCAGACTGCTTCCTAGCCCCAAATATCTCTTCTGCCCTCCTGCCAGTGGCTACTGCCTCCACAGCACAGACAGCTAAAGCAGGCACAGCTCCAAGCCTCTGCTACTTCATTTTAAAATTCCTCTGCTGGGCTGGGGTCCGTTAGTTCCATCTTGGGCACCAGGCTGTGACCTGTGAGGCTGAGGGCTCCTTCAGTTGCTTCTGTGATAGAAGCTGGAGCCTGCTCTGGGTGTTGGTGTCCAGCAGAGGAGCAAATGCTCTGCTTCTCTTCAGCCCCACCAGCTTGCCTGGCTCAGGCAAGAAAATCAGAGCCCTGCTCTCCCCAGAGCTCTTGTTCTCTTCTCTTCTCTTCCAAGGTTGACTGAAATAATTCTCCTTTAAAAAAAGCCCCAAAACATCCAGCTCATCAACAAGTCTTTGTGTGAAAGTGTTTTAAAACTGAAAATTGGGTGCTGAGTGAAGCATATTTGTTTTCAAGCAGAACGAACAGGTTTTTAAGCACTTATCCACTAAGCTACAAAAAGAGAAAGTAAACAGTGAAACGTGTGGAAGAAGCTGAAGAGAAGTGCAGATTTAACACAGAGAGCAGCAAGTTTCAAAGCTTAGTTCAAAAAATAAAGCACGCTCATGCTTTCAGGAGGTTTTTTTTTTGTTTTTAAAAAAAAGAGGTCTCCTTCTTGCTTAATGTTGCTTTTAACCTCTGAAGTTAATGAGGGCAAGTTACTTCCTAATTTGGAAACCCTTATAAAACCAACAACCCCCTCTTGTTTTTACATAAAAATAAACTTTGCAAACTTTGATTAGAAAGTAAACAGAGGAAAACTCCAACAAGTGCACACGTAAGGTGGAAAATACTGGCCAAAGTGTCAGGCTGGGAAGCGCTCACCCCGTGAGTTGCAGGGGTTCAGAGAGACGTGTTAAGCCGTTCTGGGCAAAGCCTCAGAAGGCACAGGGTAAATCTACACAAGCTGAAAACCCACAAGTCAGAGAGAAATTTCCCACAAGCCTCATGTGAAAGACTGCCTCCTTCTACTCAAGGCTTTGAATAGTGCTTTTCTTCTGAAACAAAGTGCATGAGGTACAGCGAACAAACTGTAAAGGTAACTAGGCCTTTTGTCATAGGGTTCCTCCACCCACTTGTACTTTACCACACAATAGCTCGTTTACAGATTCAGACCACTCCAGCTCCACACAGAAACAATCCTGTATTGTGAAGTGATCTACCACAGGAGTAAAATCTAAAAATATTGCAAAAAGTCTGTAACAATCGTTTAGTAGAACTACGGTTCTTCCCTTAGAGACAAAGGCTTTCCCAATTTGAATGGGTAATAACAGACTTAGTCACTCCTGAGTATGACTAATGGCCTGCAATAGCAAAAAATACATAGGTGCCATAAGGTATGTGAAGCTGTTCATCTCTCAAACTAAAAAGCTGATCTGCACTGAAGCAAAAGTAGCTGTAGTATAGAAACCCATGTTATTTCCCCTCTCATCTTCACTGGGGAGAACAAAGCGCTACGTGACACAGACCCATTTCAGCATGTGCTACCCAAGGCAAGCTATACGTTTGTTTACATCAGCAGATAGATGCAGCAATGGGTAGAACAAATAGCATATCCCATGGATCAAACAGCGATCTGCCTAGTCAGCCACACACTAACACAAGTAAATCGTAAGGGACTAGTTAGGTTGTTGGGAAAGTCTGGAAGCAAAGACAGATAGTCTACCTACACTCTGCTTGCACTTTCACCTCATAAAGAATAGTTACTCCATCCCCCACAAGCCACTATAATAGAATAAAGATAAACGCAGGGATTATGCCAAGTTGACCCCAGGCTTTGTTCTTTCCCTCCAAGCACATTCAGTGAAAAGGTCTAAACACACATCTGATTTGACAAGCATTCAGATTCACAAAGAACATGGTGAAAGTGAAATCATACTTGGGGCATTCATGGGTCCCTATGTCAAAGGTCATTCAGCAGTGTTTCAGCTGCTGCTTGCTAGGATTTAAAATGAACTAGTTTAAACTCCCATTGCCACAGACACTGACATATAGTTTGTGCCAGACAAGAATATTTCACAGATTATTTAGCAAAATTTAACTCTGGGACAACGCAATTTCTAGACAAACATTTAATCCTCACAACTGGCACTATGGCATCTAGAAAAGATGAATCATTTTCCTTTTTAGCTAGATTCTTGATGTTAACTCACATAATTCATCTGCAGAATACTGAATTAGTGTTAGAAAGAACATCTGAACACAGCATTTATATGCCTTCCCTCTTTAAAGAGAACAAACAGGTTTTCCTACTTAGCCAAAGGTTGATCAGTTGATGCAAGCAGGAAAAAAAAGTCACATTTGAATCACTTAGCTAAACCAAAGAGCTCAAAAACCTTTATTAAATAACTTTTCATTGATTTTCTAGGTTTATCAAATATCATTTGAGTCTTCCAAACTTCATTAAGGATGTTTAAAGAACGTGCATCAGAAACTAACTTGAAAGAGTAGCGGGCTGGGCAGCTTCAGGGCTACAAAAAGCGAGGGAGTGGCAACTGAAAACCTGCAGAGAAATAACAGCAGCCCAGGAAAACAAATGTATTCTTCCAAAGCCTTTGTGAAGCCCGCTCTAAGCTACGGGCAGCACAGTGGTAAGCCCAGCTGTCGATTCAGCAAGCTGCAAGACTGTCACTCCAAAACAGGTCACAGTTCAGCAAACAAGTTGTTATTTGTTTCTACTGCAGATGAAGAGGTCTACTCGCTAAAATGTGGCACTTCTAAGGCAGCATTTTCGTAGGGACAACTATATGCCTTTATGTATTACACATATAGTGTGTTGTCACCAGCAGGCTTCTTTCTTGGAGAAAATCTCAAGCCTCACTTTATTACAGGAGATGGTTTCACATAAGGATGCTGGTTTGCCATTGCTGGCAAGCAGACATTTCTGGCACTCTGTTAGCAACCCAGACTTCCCCAAAGTTGAACGCAGGGCACCAACATCTCCTCCTCCACCCCCAGCTCCCACGCCATGGCATTTTGAACGCATCTGCCAAAAAGCAGGTTCTGATCCTTGAGGATTACACCAAAGCCATACAATTTGGTAGCAGAAGACACAGGACTTACAGCTGACCAATACTCAAGGAAGTAGCAAGAGGACCAGTGTTTAGCAGGACACGTGCGGTTACTCCACAGGAATTAGTTGCATTACATGCTCTCATCTCATACACTCAGGCATCAATTTAAATAACCTTTGGGCAGAAGACAGCCTTTATCCTTTCAACAGGAAAAAAAAAAAACCAAACCAACCCAAAACAGAGTAACAAACCTCTCAAGGACAAGTCTTGTGCTTGGTCTTTTTGGCTCAGCCAGGAAAAAAAAAAAAACCTCCAAATGCCCAATATGACTTCATCTGCACCCTTCCCCCATGAATAACCAAGACTCCAATCTAAACAGAAGATTGACACCATCTCAAAGACTGAATATTTTGTTCCAGAGCCCTCATGCCTAAATGGAAACCCACGTGTAACAGGATTTCCATGAGTGTCCCACTTGCAGAAATGGAGAAAAATATCAAAATAAGGACGCACTTCTAAAGGGCTTGGGACAGGAGAGGTGACAAGAAACCCTTGCTCTTCCTCATGTGATATGAGAAGGGTGACAACAGAGACATCACAAGGCAAGGCAAACCTCACTTCTCCCCAGTTCCCTTCCATCCCCCAGTGGGAACAATGCACATTGCTTTCCTAATGCCTGGCAGGTCGCATTCAGGATACTATGGAAATCCCTCCTATTCTATCACGCTGTGTAAGCAAACAGATTAGTCATGTTGGTGCAATTGCTTACTAGTTTCAGAATATTCAGAGTTTTGTAGATGGCTACCAGGTAGTTTAGGAATCCATGAGCTACAGAGGAATAAGAGTAAATAACAAAAAACCCCACAACAAAGCACAACCGAAACCATCAAAGGTATTGATCAGACATCCTCAGTAGCATCCAAGGCAGTAATATCAGCCTGCTTTTGGCTATGTGGTTCTCCAGAGCACCCTTAGGAATCAAAAGGAAATCCAAGGGCAAGAACACACGAATGAATCTGAAAGATTCTGAACACAAGCCTACTCCAAAACAGGGCTTGACACTCCTTTTTCTCATACACTAGAGGCTGATCTGCTGAGGATTACATTTCAGTCTTTTTAAGTTACTCAAATTAAAGAGTTCCTGACTGTAACAGTGTCCACTCAACTACTCTGCAATAGTCACATGGATTTTGCAAGATTACATGAATTGCTCCCAGAAACCTAAACCACTGATTATTACAGCAGAGATAATCATAAGCCTTATTTAAGCTCAAAAACATTGATTTGGCTTTTTGGGTAGTGGGGTTTTTTTTTCCCCCTTCTCTAAAACAGTCTTGCCTGGAAGAGGAGACAGGGGATGAAAGGAGATGGAAAAGAGCTGTAGCTCTGCATATCTTAAAATCTTGAAGTTCTTGGACAGCTAGATGAAATAGCATGACAGAGTTCAACACCTCATCCAGGAGGGAGAATAACATTGTCCTGGCATCTTTAACTTCTCCTAAGAGCTACCAGATTCTAGAATAAGGAAAAAACAAGGCTTTTTAACCTTTGTCTCTGAAACACATCTAAGGCACTCTTCTATTCCCAGAAAAGCAATCCCACAAATCTGGGGGGGAACAACCTAGTTAACTCAATGTTTCTTTTCAAACTAGTAGGTACACAACCCAGTTAGAGCTCAAAAATTCCTCGCTGGAGTGAATTTGTCTGAAAGAGACACTGGAAATGGTCTACAGCTTGGTCAGACAGACTGACATATCCTACCACTTGCCACTGATAGAGAGCAATCCTGCAACTTTAGGGTGCAAGAACAATAAATTCCCCCTCCCCTCACGCTGTAGCCCATCACAAGACTTCTTTTATGAATGTCTGGAATAATTTAGCACAGATCCTTTCATACCTGCAAGCTTTCCTCACGTATAGTATTTGAGCCAGCTACTGCACTGCTGTAGCTGAAGTACCACAGAAAACAGCAAGTAAAACTATTTGCCAAAAGAATATTTTTTTTCTCTATTACTTAAATATCTTTAAGATAACAAAAAACATTATTTCCTGTGTTTCCTTCTGGTTAAGTCAAGTTGAGCTTTCAACTAACTGTTCTACCAGGCCATCTGGTGTTCTGCAACTTCCATCCTGAAAGATCAGCAGTGCCAGAACACTAGAGCCACGTCAGACCAGGTCGGTCCCAGGAAGCAACACCTTTCTCAGCAAGATGAGTGATTATAATAAATTTGAGAAAATAAATACATTTTAAAAATCCCATCAAAGATGAGAATAGCTCTAGACTTTTTACTCCCAACTGTGAGCTCACTAAGCCCTGTTAACATGCAACAGACTGCTTTCAGTAGTGCCAATTAAGACACTGATGTTGAAAGATTTGTAAAACATGTAGCTACATCCTTCCCCCCCTAAGAGAGTTCACTTTCTTATTTTTACTCAAATGTCTCTGCATTACTTACCAGTGACTACCTCCCTTCCCACCTGCGACTGCAGAAACTCGTGGCTTCCTACCATAAACCACAGCAATCACATGGGGCAAGGAAAGAGGGGAGGAGAAAACCCCACGGATCCTCTCTTAATAAACTAGCCTGGAGTGCATTTCAGTCGTCAGCATCTACAGAGATAGTTAACTAAACTTTTGTTTTATCACCAGTGTCAAGGTTTAGGGTGCTGCTTCCAGCAGAAGCAGCTCCAGTCTTCAGTGCCATAAAAAGCTCATGCAATCATAGCAGCAATTCTGAACTGCAAAATAAAAATGCATGTAAAATGAATGAAATCTGCTGTCAAGCAAGGAGTGTCTGTGGAGCTCTACGATATAACCAGTCTCAAAATCATTCTCAGTTGTTTCCCTTCTCTTTGCTGGGGAGGGGGCTGGGGGTGTGTGAGTGAGCAGGACATGACAACTTCACTGGGGAAAGGAAGGGAAAGTAGTACACATGAAGCACACATTCTGAGGAAGGGCTTTTCCTTAAGGAATATCAATCCAAGAGACTAGGGAAGAGCAGCTTGGTGTGTAAAGAGCAGCTGAAAAGAGACCTTCTAGGGACATGGTCCCTGTAATGGATGGAATATAGATCCAGAACAGCCACAATGAGAGCTGGCAGGAGCTGGAAGAATGAAAAAAATAACACAAAGGTAACTCAAACAGTATGGCCATCTTATTTATTACAAGCTGTGATTTGTACATGTTGCTGCTAAAGCACAAGACTTCCAGAGTGCACTTAAATTGTATCCACAGTTACATACTGAACTGACTCCAACAAGCAAGACAGACTAAACCAAGTATTGAGTTTTCTTTAAAAATAAGCATTTTAGGACAAGTTTTGCATGTTTTATCAATTCCTCCATACACTATATACTGAACTGGTTTTATGCTGGCTTGCCCGTTAGTTTGGAAGCCCAGGTTTATCAGAACCTGTCTTCATTTCCCAAGCAGATACAATCCAGGAAGATCCTGCACTTCACATAAAGTAGCACACCTTTTTTAGGGGGAGAAGAGCACCTTTTAAAGCTTGCCTGCCATAAAGCAAACAAAACACTCTTACTGAATGCTGTGACTAGATGTTAGAAGGACAAGAGCAGCCACTACTGCTTATGGACACAGTAAACTGTAAATAATTGAGAGGGTTTTTTTTTTAAACATCAGCTTCTTATAGTGGGTAAGCATGGCTGTCAAAAAAAACCTTGACAGGATTCCTAGTTATTTATGCTGCTACTGTGCTTCTGCACACAGACTTGTGCCTCTGCTTGACCCAACTCACTATGGTTTTATATTTTTTCCAACAGCTGGATTCCCTGTCTCAGTCAGCCATGTTTCTGGCCCAATTGCCTTCAAATCTCTATTAGAGCATCTTCCAAAAGACTTAATAAACCCAACACATTCCTGCAGGGCAGATTATGTAATCCTGTAACTAATCAAAACATTAGAAATAAAATAAAATGGAAAAGAAAGAGAAAATACACCTGCATGGCAAACCAAAACTGAGCCTCTGGGCTCTTTCTGCCTTTCTTCCCCCACACTATGTAGCAATCAGAAATAAGAAGTAGTACATCATCCATTTAGCTCATTGGTATTTTCCTCCTAGAAGGATCTCCAGCACTACTCTGTAAAGCACCTAAGAATACTTCTGACAGTTGAAAAAAAATTAAGTTTATTTTCCACTCATTAATATGATCATAAACTAAAGGCTACTCTCTCCATCTCCCCAGTACAGATATCCTCCATGGCAGGCTTGTCATTTTTTGCTTTATAATGGAGTCATTTTATTACGTGCAAGAAGCCTCTGGCATTTTGTACAGCCCATTACTCTTTGCTGCCCACATTCAGATGGCTAATCTGCTATCAGCCAGAAGCTTGACAGACAAAAGGAAGAGGCAGGAAAACTGCATCCATGGTTGCGCAGGCGCAGACGCTTCAGCCACAAAGTGTTTTGACAGTAGACCCAAGAAGCACCAAGGCCCACATCTGACTGTAGTCCTACTTAGTGCTTCTGTGGTTGAAGGAAGATGGTTGTAGCTGAGGAGATGATATTAAAAAAACAAAGCAGAAAAGCAGCTTAATTAGGATGGCTATTAAGATACATTAAGGCACAAACCTGGAAGGCTTTATTCGGTGAGCATCTTTGAACTCCAAAAGTCAAATGTCTTTCTATTCTAAGGATTTGCTATACAAGACCTTCAAAACACTTAAAAAAATATTGTCAGAAGTTAGAAAGATGAAATAAGGGCTAAATATAAGCAATTGTAAGCTACTAGAATGAGGCATTTGGCAAGTTTTCAATTTCAGCACTTGTTTCCCCACCTGCTCAGAAAAGAACTCAGATTTTTTTTAACAAGTTGTACATTCTTTCCTAGATCCCAAACTACTTGTGATACCAAACGTATACAAAACCAAACGCAGTGAAGTGATTTGCATATATTGCATAACAAGGAGATGTTTAGTTGTTATTTTTAAAGAGGTAGGGGCAGTTAAATAGAGAAGGCTTGAGCACCATACCAAAATAAAGGAAAACCCCCTATTTTCTTAAGCCTTTACTTATTTTGTTTACTTATTTTGCTTCTGAAGGAAAGAACTCAGCAGAGTCACGGGCAGTGCTGGCAAAAATACTTTTAAAGCATCAGATCTACAGGCAACAGTTTACATCAAATACCATGTAAGATTTTTCTGTCAGGATCATAAGCTTCTGGGGTGTGCATGTTATACAACTAAGTCTATTTGTAACCTTTGCAGCTGGAAAGCTGAAACTGTCCCTGGTGAGGGAGCAGGCTCACAGAAACAGAAAGTCTGCCACTAGTTTTAGTCACTCGCACGCTGAGGTACAAACCTGGCTCATCTTTGTAAGAACCTCTTCATCATGTAACTACCCCATCAGCTATGCAGGCTGATCCCTGAAGGCATGATTAATCACGTGGTGAAGTACAGGGAACTATGGCATGTTAGACTGCATTCTGTGTCACTGGAACTATTTCCCTTTTCCTATGCCACAACTACCAACTCAATTTTGCTTCTCATTTCTGTTTATTATTCCACTTTTGTGCAGAAAAGTCTCCCAGCATTTTGATTGCAATATAGAACTGATTCTACCTTATTTCCACTGCTTGTTTTAAGATGTATTTAGGGTTTCAGGAATATGGTATGACAGTCAATTTAACATCTGGGACAAAAAATAATAAAAAATACAAGGTAAGCCTTACCAGTTATAGACTTTTCCATTGAATTAGTCTCTGTGGCTTTAGCATCATTACAACACTGTTAGAAATAACAGAAGTTCACCTGGCATTACTACAGGGAGCATTTAAGACAGACTAATACATAACATTATTTGATATAACAACTACACATATGTATGTGTACAAAACAAATTCCTGCTGTAGATTCACTCTCAGCACTCAGTAGCCAGAACATATCAGAATACCTTATAATAACAAGTCATCCAATAATCTGCTCCTATTTAGAGTTGGCAAGAACAGTATTTTCTTGTTGCCTTTGAGTCACAGAAGTTCTGAAATCCCCCGTGAGTCTTGTCCTGCAGGATGAGTACTTCTCTCCTTCTGTGGCCATCTGCAGCAGCTCCTCAACAGCAGCACCATCCCTGGCAGTACTCTGCAACCTTATCTTTCTCTCCCACATGTACAAGGTACGAGGGGGGGAAAAAAAAAGGCAAACTACATTTGCATATGTAATTATGGTGTAGCTCAGCAGTGAGAAAAAAATTACTGGAAGTTGAGAACAGATATGCTCGATGACCACACCTTAGTTTTTCAAATGAAAATGCTTTGCAAGGAAGGGGAAGGGACAGCAGCAGGGAAGGAAGCCAGTCATTACAGCTCCAAATCTGCTTCAAAGTCCTTATTCACCACCTCATGCTCTTTGTGAGGCCAACTGTACCTAGGTCCTTCCTGTGAACAATAACATAAGAATGAATCCAGTAGTATGTGACTAGTTCTATTTTGCTTGAATTTACCAAACAGCTGTAAAAGGAATACTAGGAAAGAAAAGGAAAGGCTATGAAAAGATGAACAAAACAGGACAGAAGGCTGAAGGGGTTATAGATTCTGAATAGTACCTCCTTTTCCAGTCTAGAGCTTCACGTGACTTACAGCTCACTGCATACAGGAATTGAAGAGAAAGAATAAAAAAAGAGACTAGAAGGGGAAGAAGGAAAATCTAATGCATACCTGAAATGACACAAGACAGAAATTTCTCAAGGCATTGAGGAAAAAAAATATTTAAAAACTGAAGTACTCAGGAAAAAGGGACAACACATCTCCCTTATGTTTTGAGGCACTAAATAAATAAATAAATGTTAGATTGTCCTTGGGGGAAGTTAGAGGAAAACAAAAAACCCAACCTGCTTCTTTAGGTTAAATCTACCAGTTTAGCAAAAAGCAACCTAACCCCTGCAATTAAGGTCTGCTTTTTCTGGGCTTTTTCAGATAGAATAGATTTCCATGGGCCCTTTTCAATCATGCCATATTTGTGATGTTTTGCAATTTCATTTTGCTTTCTACCATATACACTCTGAGGACAGATGTCTGGACAAAATGGATCAAAAAAAACACCCTCAGTGTCTGTCGGTTGTCTTGTCACTCAGAATTTGAAGAGATGTTTACTGAAATAATGAAAACATTTCATATCTCAATAACAGAAGGTGTTCCCTAGTGTCACTGGCCCAAGAAGCATTTGATCCTAATGAGGACAGGCACTCTAGTTCATAGGTAAAAATACTCTCCCTACCACAACAGGCTCTTTTAACATCTTTGCTTCGGGTGTTGCCCACGAATGTCTGTCTCAGGATCATGGTGAAGGGACAGGTTTATAACCCATTTATCTCTGGTGCTCCTGCCAACTCCTCCAATGTACCAGATCTAACCCTTGACTTGTGAGAAACAGACAGAAGAGCTTGCAGAATGCCTGAAGACACCTGCATCAAAGTACATAATACTATGGAGTGAGTTAGTTAAGGAAGAGTTGTTTCTTTTCCTTCTGGTACACTGCAATAACATTCAGGGTTCTTAGCATTTAAGGAAGTAATTTTGCATGTCATTTCTCTCAAGGAGGACTGATACATGTACTTACAGATCCTAATTGGATAAGATGGAATGTCATCTCAGCACAGGATAGAATTTCTCTTCTTTTACTCACTCTCCTCTGTCAAAACTGAGCCCCCTAACATGTCCAGAAGAATACAATCATCATTAGACACATTCACTTGCTTTACATAGTTCTCCAAAAATAGGATAGCTGGAACACATTGAAGGCAGAGAAACAAGGGAGATGCCACCAAACAGAAAGCAAACATTTGTAAGGGAAGCAACAAAGGATGCCAGTTTTCAGGTTTTAACCTTTGGGTGACAGCAGTTGTTAACCAAACTGCTTTGCAACAACAGGGGTAAAGTCCTCACGTCAAGGAGATTGTGACAGCTGGGAATGACAGCTGAAAAGGAGAGAACTGAAACAGGCTGCTTTCAAACAGTACTCACTTCTCAAAGATGAGAAAGCATATTTTTAGTTAACTTCTGTTGCTCTGATAAAACATGTAAGAATAAAAGATACAGTTATATTACAGTAGTGGCATCAAAACCAAGCATCATTTCTTCCCTCTTTGGGGTTCCTTTTGGGATAAATGTGGAAGTTTAAAGAATCTTGGTAACATGTTCAGCACTAACCAACTGAAACATGTGAATCACTGCCTGGCTGCTCCACACGTAAAGCTCAAAAACTTCACAAGTCTCTTCTTTCTGCTCTACCACCACCTATCCTCCTAACAAATGAATGTGAACTGTCAGGTACACTCACACAAGGAATCACATGGATAGGCTCAGATACAAGAGGAGAAGACTCAGTACATATATTTTTATTGCCTGAAAGGTCCTTACGTCCTGTGATGCTGGGGGCAGTTTTTCTCAGGAGTACTGAAATAGATTTATAAAGCTATGCTGCATTTAAGTGTAGTCAGTATCAAGTCTCTCTCTTCTTAATCAGGCTTCCCATTTTCCTTGACTGTCACACAGCAATATTACTTATCTATGCAAGAAAAAGACAAGTAAATAATTAAACAAACAGCAGCTCAACCTAAAAAGAAAACTGAAAATAACCCTAGTCTTTAAAAGAGGAGGGCAAGTAAAGATTAAAAAGCTGCAACCAGGAACAGTTTCTTAAAATACAAAACTTCTTTCCAATCTTCAAAATAAGATGCTAGGAATTAGCCAGAAAAGCAAACCAAGACTGAAAAAATATCCATGCACATGATAGCAGCTCAAGAAATTGACTCAATCAGAATATGAGGCAATGCTATGTGTGAGGTTTAAACCAAACTTACCTACATAACATGGAAGCAGAAAGCATTACCAAAAACTACACACAAAAACCCCTCTACAGAACCCCCCAAGACTTCCAGCCTTTCGAGGCACCACGTAGTCACCTGAGATCAAAGTTATATCCCACTGATCTTCTCATGCAGCCAAGCAGGGACCAGATTCATCACTCCCTGGAAAGCCACCAAGCTGCATCAGAAATCAGGTATCAGACCTTCAGCAAGAAGCAGACTACTCCCTTCCCTATTTTACTCTCCCTCCTTCCCCCAGGCTCTTTGCCTTGTCCATATGCCCCTGCTCACTCAGACATACATCCCTCTGCTCTCCTGGCTGTGCTTGGGGTTTTGTTGATTTTTTTTTCTTTGTCTTTTTATTATTATCAGTGAAGATTTCCAACAGCATTTACTTCAACATGAAAGAGTCCCTATCGTAACTGATCTATCACAGAGTCTCATGACCAGAGCTCAGGAATGACACATCCCCACTAATGAAGACACCAAACTGCTCTCCAGCCTGCTTTGCCTGGTGCTGCACAGCCCACCCAGGCAGGAGCAGCACCTACCTGCACCCATCCCCACCTTCCACATGGCTCTGCCATAGCAGCAGCAGCCCCCCTGGGACAAACGGTAGCAGTGGCAAAACCTTGACTTGGGATGTGTTTGTCCCAGTCAGGTAGAATTTCAAGGCCCCACATTTATTTATGTGTTTTTAAGGAATCTTTGTTTTAAGGAGGACTCATACTTTATTTACCTGTCAAACAAATATCCAAAATAACAGCTGCATAATGAAACTCTTCTTTAGTCATTACTGTCCCAGCAAAACCACTATCTCCTTAAATCATCTCTGCCCAGATCTAAGAAAACAGTCTTCTGAACACCGCAGACATTGAAGTGGAGATGTTAGTGTCAGCAGTGCCAGTCTTAAGCTAATTCCCCCCTGTTGTATTTTACTTTTGTCCACCTATACATGACCAAACCTAGGATTTGGGAGCACAAAAAACCAACCCACCAGAAGACAAAATTCTACACTCTGGCACATCAGTACATCAGCACTGACTACAGAGACAGGAAACATAACCAGTGAAGATACTATCTTAATATTATCTTTAAATTACTAAGGAGAAAACCTGTGTTTTGCATATTGCCACTTGCTTGCTGAAACTACGAGTATTTCAAAGCAATAAACATGAAAGCACTTAAATACTTAAACTGAAAGGAACAGTAACTGCTAAATGATAAATCTGTTCTTTCTCTTTAAGGCTCTGGATCAAGCCAAATGCAAGGGTAGTCCCAAGGATTAAAAATGGATTGAGACTCAGTCTTGCTATGGACTTCCTGTGTGACCTTGGGTAAGTCACTTGAGAATTTAGTTCTCAAAAATAACAGGCCTATTATAGCTGCCAGAACAGAACACCAAAGTTTGAGACCACAGATGTAAGCAAGGTCTTGCTTACTTGCCCATAACAGAGAAGATCCCACCTGGTGAGCCCTTTTGAAAAGGGCAGGTAAGTGTGACCAGAACTTCAGCAATATTGATATTAAGCACTTGAAAGTTCATCTGGAACTGTACTTTGAAAACTGGTACGACAGCCTACAAAAAAAAAAACCCAACAGAATTATTTCCATCTTTCAAGCTCGTGTGAAACCTGTCACGAGTAGAATCTTTATGATCCCCAGAGATACAGTATGTACTATTAAATACTCCATTTACAGTCAACAAAGCACACCGTATTCTAATCAGCTTGCAATATCAATTTGTTAAGTTTTTGGAATTACTACAAACAGCTAATGAGTTGAAAGCAACGAGCTTGGGTTTTTTTGCTAAATAACAGCAACTGCATTTAGAAGAAGGGATTCTTAAGAGCCAATTAGCTATATACAGAAATTTCAGCAGTTTCCTTCCAGTTGCTCAAAAACCAGTTAAAAAACAAATAAGCAAAAAACCTACAGGACCCAGGCTTGACAAAAGTAGGGTTTATTTCTTTAACATAGCAATAAAGTCAATCCCATTCATGTTAAAAATGTCCCTCGCTGGCATTTTAAACCCTATTAAAACAGATGCTTCCACATGAAGAAAGGAACTGCCCTGGTATTTTTACTGCAGCTTACTCCAAGCTCTGCCACCACCAGCACCATAAAACTTCCATAAGAAGAAATGACAGGTTAATACCACCACAGAAGCCCCAGTGGGGATGGAGGCAAAGGATAGCTGGAGAACCTCCTTCCCCCTGCACTGCCAACAGAGGAGCTCACTTCCAGAGAGCAAGGGTCTAACTGAAGTCGGTAATGCCAATATTCATGGGACCTGTAATAAGGCCCAAAGTCCACAGAAAAACTCAGTGGGGAAGGATATATGATATAATAGAAAATGTTCAACAGAAAAATTTGGGCTGAGATCACAGCAGTTAAATCCTCAGAGTTATAACTAAAAAAATATCAATCTGACTGGCCTCTGTGATAGCAGAGCCCATGTCAGAGGAAAGCTTCATCTACTTTCCACTGACTGTTTCAGTAGCATGTTTACCAGAGTCCTATAAGCAGGGAAAACTGTTCCAGGCAACTAATCACCTTAAAAAACCCCACTGTCTCAAGTAGCTGATTACCTTACAACACCCTGCTTTACAACTGTTAACATAACAAGCACTGATTACCAAGAGAAAAATGAAGAGATAATGACATTTTAAAGCGTATTCCCGTTATATTTGAGAAGTTTTTGATTAAAACAAAAGTATTACTTGTTTATAGGTGAGAAGATTTCCCTGGACTCAAACAGTTAATTCAGTTGTCCGTGCAGATCTTTTCACTGTGCCCAGAATTGTAACTCGGGCTACATTCCTCAATTCCCAAACTGCAAATTTAAATTAAAGCTGGAGTGAAAACACGATACCTACTGAAAAAGAAAGAGGGGGGGGCAGGAGAAGAAAGGCACAACAAGGAATGTTGCATCCCAAGCGTCACTAACACCTGACATCCTGCCAGTAGTTAACACCTTGGAGCTAACAGAAATACGCCAGGCTTTTGCCTTATTCAAAGGCACTGACAAGCTTCTTATAGTCCTCTGCTCCGTAACAAAACTTGATATGAAATTGTTATCTAATAATGATAAAAAGAGAGGAAATCCAACTGTAAAGCAACTGAATTAGCACACTTACCAAAAGGTTATGTAGATTCACTTGTTAATGAAATCACTGTTACCAAGGGGGACAGGAAAAAAAAAGCCTGCCTCATACCTTCTCCTCACGTATACCTGACAGCATGCAGAATTCACTCTGGTCCATACAATCTTCTTTAGATGCATATTTAGTGGTAAAAAGAACAGAAGGCATGCTCATGGTATTTTCAGAACATCAATTTAAAAGGCTGAGATCTTTTTAACCCTCCAGTAAGGGAAGTTTTAACAATTTTTGCTTGTTTTACTTGTCTCGTAGGATTGCTGAAGAACAAGATGTGCTACTTTTAATTTTGCTGTTTAATACGAATTAAGACAATCCTATAATATATAGGAGGGATGCTAAGAAACCAACTAATCCTGATCCTGCAAGCCAACTCAGAGTAAAGAGATTCAGTACCAGCAAAGGTTTTCCAAGTCCACACAGGATTCACACAGTGTGGCAATGCAGATGACTGGCCAAAATCACAGCCCTCTTTTCTCCTCCTCATTTCTCTATCAAAAGGAGGGAAGAAGGGGAACAGGTAGATAGGAGAAGAGACTCCTGACCAAGTGCTATGTTAAGGCTTTGTCAGCATGGTGCTATCGTCCCAACACTTTGCTAACTCCTTTGCTGCAGCAGCTTTTTCCTGTACTGGCCAGACGTAAGGACAATGACACAGGATAGTTTTCTTCAGGTATGAAGTACTAGATTTTCTTTTAAGTAGAGGCTTTAATGGCAGCACCAATCAGCTCTATTGCTGATCTCCTGTAGAGGCCAATAAACAAGGTAGAAAAGGAACCAGCTCTAGATTTAAGAGGGTAAGACTGTCTTCCCAGCTACAGTTAATACATCAGCTGTAAGTTCTGGCTCCCAAACAGCGAGAAAACAAACAAACACAAAAGTTTACAGTTGAAGAATAGCTGTGTTATCAACAGATAAACAGAAGGAAAGTTTACAGCATAACAACTTGATGCCATAGCCAAGCATTATTAACTGATATACTGGATGTCAAGTGCGATCTCTCTCTAATAATCTCACAGTCTGGGAGAAAGTGAGAGGAAAAGGCAACTGGAACTGCATAAAATTGATTTAACTACGAACAAGCCAGTTGCTGAAGCATCTCCTGTATGCTGGCATCTCATTCACAGAAGATACCTATGAGACCAAAGTGAATTTAGAGATTTAGGAAAAAAAAAATTTAAAAATCTCATATTTATTTTAAAGGTTAAAGGGTTAACAATTCTCTAGACATTTTCTTTAGTAAACATTTGCAAGTCAAACATAAACCCACTGCTGAGAAATCTCTATTATCTAGAATCTATTATCTAACTGATCCTGATGCTTCAATGCACAAGGACTTAAGTTGGTTTTATTTCCTCAAAAAAAGGAACCAAAAGCAGCCTATAAAAAGCCATACTTCATTCTACATTGCAGAACTAGTTGATACAGACTCAGAGGCTTTTTATAATAAAACGGGTGCAGCGATGAGGTCCAAAAGTGATGAAGATGAAAAATACCTGGAATGATATCACATCTTATACACCTTTTGTTTTCTGCCAGTGATAGATGCTGCAGACAAAACGTCTTGTGCTAAACAGCCTCAAATCTGGTTTTCTAATATTAAGCACAAAGGAAAAACACTGACAGCAAGCGTGGTAAATAAATCCCTCCCTTGAGAACGAAAGCAGCAGACAGGAGGGGGCTGACATGCAGGCAGGAGAAAACTAAACACCATCTTTTTTTCTACCTGCACAAGTTGCCATTTGCTGCAGCGACCGAGAATCTCTTTTCCCTGTCGATTTCAAAAGCTAGGTTTTCAGCAAATTTCCCTCTCGAGTCATCTGTTGATATGCTTTAAGAGTATGACATTCGTATCACTGGATCTTTAAGACAAAAATCCATTTTCTTTCCTGCTCAGGTAAACATGTTTACAGCTCCTGCACAGACGCTGGGTGGTTCAGACTCACATGTCACACACATGTCGTCAGCAACAAGAAAAGCCCCTTTCTCTGATCATCAACATTTTTAATAAGGTAAAGAGAAAAGCACTTTTCAAACTTACCTTTAGCACAGCCAAATAGTGAGCTAAATATAAATATTTGCACTCGGGCAAAGAATTAATAAGAGGAGCGTGCAAACAAAAATACTCGCTAGAAAACGCACACAGCAAAAACAAGAAAACCCTCCTAAGTTCAAAGCAATCAAATCAACTCGTTAGCCCCTGGAAAGGCCGTTATTTATCACCACGATACGCCCGAAACAGTCAGGATTAGAGAGGAGAAGCACCGGTCGTGACTCTGATCTATTTCGGAGAGCGTTCACTGCGTATGAAAACATCTCGGATCGCTGGCGAAAGCCTTCCTATCTGTGACCCTGCACAGGAAATGCCACATGAAACCTAAAATTGCCAAGGAAGGTTACAAAATCTCCTGCTTTACATCCTACTGCGAAGAGTCGCTACGAGACCCGAACTACTTCTCCATTTTCCAGAAAATAAGTAGAGAGTGGGTGTTACGAGCGTTTATTCCCCTCGCTGTGTACCTTCCAAACGCATCTTACAGTAACACACGTACCAAAGGGAGAGAGGGGAAA
>VWZY01002766.1:105035-124366 GCA_013399075.1 Chloroceryle aenea | reverse complement strand
TCACCGTGACCCGGCGGGGGAAGGTTGGGCAGCCGTGGCAGCACGGGCTGATTCACATCGTGACGGTAATCTCTGCGTTGCAGGTCTAATCAGGAAGCAGACGGCTAGATGAGAGTGATGCTGTTCTCACCGTATGTGAAATCTGTCGTTCTTGGGCTTTCCTTACTCCTGCTTCCTGCTTTTATGAAGAGAAGAGGTATAAAATTCTGTGCCCTAGAAAGAGAAGGGATCTATTCTTTCATGGATGATTAATAAACAACTCGTTTGGGCTTAAACATTTAATATACTAAAAACATTGCCATCAAATGCTCATGCTATTCATTTACCCTTGCTTTTCACTTCAGGCAATAAAATAATTCATTAAATTCCCTTTTTTTCCTAGGCTTTCTTATTTCCTGTTGGCTTTTGTGTGTGTATCCTGTCCTGGGATGATTGTAGCATTTATAGTCCCATGCTTCTAGGGAATTCTTTTATCCAAACAAATTACTTTTCAGTGAAAGTGTTTCTAGCTATGGGATACTTTTAAAAAGTAAGTGATAGGCTACTGAATTGGAGGCCTTTGGCTATTCTACAGTGTTTCCACGTGCTATGTGTTCACCCTAAGTCACATCACCTCATCTGATGAGATGTCTCTAGAAAATTAACTGTTGAGCACTGGCTGTTTCTGGAAGTACCTTGCATCTAAAGCTTCCCCAGAAGTCAGTAGGATCAGAAATGTTTAGAAAGGTGGTGTAGCACTAAACTGGATGCAGAGTTCTTTAAAGATCCAGGGGATTTATGTCAAAATGAATTGTACTTTCCAAAATGTTCATGAGTTGTAGATATGGGCATTCCCAGGAAAAGGAGTGTCATCCTTCTTTCCAGGTTCAAATTGTTTGAGAAGATTGTACGTTTAGGTGTAGTGTTTCTACATGTGAAGTGGCTGCTGAGCTCACCAATTTAATGAGGACCTAGCCAGGAGCCCTTAAAGAAGGGTGACCAGTACAAAGTCTTTGGTGGACTAACAGAACTCATTTAAAAGCATTAGATTCAGCATGAGCTGGGACTGCTGAACAAATACAAGGAGAGCTAAGAACAGCCACTTGAAATCAACTACAAGATAAAAAGGAAACTGATCAGCAAAATTTTGAGTGACTTGGAAAGTTTAATGCAGAATCTCATTTTTATCCTGCTTTAATAGTTCAACATCCTTGCTCATTACACTTTTGTGCAGAAGATACCTGTGGCTGTGAAACTTCAAATGAGGGCTTAAGGTGTTTAGTAACTCTTGGATGTTTTTATCATTCTCTAGATGAATGTCACCAAAACCTGGCAAGGGCATTGCTAGCTCTGCACTGCTGTAGTTTTGATTAAGAAGAGGAGAATACCAAAGTGATCTTTCTAGATGTTATCTTTGATACCAAGGAGGTCTAGAAACTAAAAGCAGGGAAGAGTATTTTGGTCAACTTGCTGATTACCCCAGTCACTGTTCATTGTGGAAAGCACCTCATTCACAATTTGTAAATAGATCTGTGGGTGGGGTTTGTGTTGTTGGCTTTTTGGGTTTGGGTTTTTGTTTGTTTGTTAAACTTTGATTATGGAATCCAAATAACCAGGCACTTCACATCTTTGTATACAAAGTTCCCGTTATTTACCGTGCTACAAAGCATCACAGCTGAGGATGCAGCCACAGTCCAAGTGTTTTGACCTAATGTATTCTTCTCCTCCTGGATGCAAACCCACAAAATCCTTGCTATTTTTGTAGTGTTCTGTGATTATATGAGCACAGTGCATATGTAATTTTAAGTGGTTTGTGCTGCAAGAATGAAAAAATCTGGTCTTTTATTCTGGTGCCCAGCGTTCAGTCTGACTTTTCAATCAGGGATGCTGGAAATAATTAATATACTGATTTGCAAAATCTCAGCAAACCAGTATAATTTTTGCATCCTTTTAAATGTGGCAAGCTTGAGAATTCATTTCTTTAAAGGAGAATTTCCAGCCAGTGGTCATCCCCAGCAATTTGTTTGTCTTCGGTGACAGAATTTGTGTAGGCATTCAGGTAACCTACACAGGCATCCTGTGGTTGAAAGGCCAGATTGCATAGCTGCTGTACTTCACCTTTTCATTTGAAATTTATTTCCGTTGCCTGGAGAGAGGAATTCAAATACTTCAAGAGTCACCCTGGAGTATGGATGCTCGAAAACCAGCCTATGATTATTACAGACAGTTTTGCCATTTAAACCATAAGCATGTGAGTTGTGTTATGGTTTATGATCTCTTGAATATGTATCATTAAATAAAAGCAATCAGTCTGCTCTTTGTATGCCTACTCCTTACTCATGCCTTTGAAACGAAGTTTCACATCCTATCTTGAGTATTCTAGATTCAGTGCTGTTGGTCTAGTTGAATGAATTCAGAATTACAGCAGAAAAGGACTCAGTGAATTGTTTCTTGTTTCATTTCTGGTTTGTGGAGATTCTTTTTTCTTTTCTGATTTCCACAGTGAAACTTTATTTTCACTTCCATATATTTTCTTGGAATGTCAGTTCCTAAAATTTACTTTTCAATTGATGTGGTTTTTTTCTTTATTTTTTTTTTTAGTAATATACTTTTGCTCCTCTATAGAAAATGTAGTTGAAAGATTTACTAGGAGAACAGTGACCCAAAATCTGCAGCTTGCCTGCAGCTAAGGTGAGAGACTAACCTCTCTGGATTTTAGAGATACCAACATAGAGTTTTAGTGCCCTTCCACATGGTCTATCCATTTCTATTTTTGCTTCCAAGTGAATCCAAAACATTTTGAAGCTGTGCCCTGGGTCGTTTTACAGTCTCAAAAATGGTAAAGCCACTTGAAATTTGCACATCCACCGAGAGTGGAGTTTGTAAATATTTATCAAGAGAAATTACCCCTTTTTCACTTTCCTCAGCTAATATATATAGAATTTTTTCTCCTTATCATGAATCTATCTGATCATTTAAAGGTTGAAGCTATGATTCCTGGTAAACTGCACGACTTGAGAAGTCTGTAGCTGCTTGAAAGTTTTATGTATCAGGATGTAAACTGCCACGAAGCATCAATGGGTACAGCTATATGTAGCTGTAACGACTTGCTTCTATGTGTCTGGCTTTTCAGAAGTCTTCCTTGTTAAGAAAAAGTCTGTGAAGATCACAAAACCATTTCATTCCTCTTGCTGGCCTTTTCCCCTACTTGTTGCATATTGTTTTTTTCCTGAAAGCAATTAACCTGTGCTGATAGCTGTGTCAGGGTGGTATGGGATATAAAATAAAAGCATGAAAAGATAACCAGGACCTACAATTCCATTTTTATGCTAATTTTAACTTTAGATGTGATCTCCGTTTCAGAACCTTCACACAAGCAAAAAATTATTTCAGAAAGGGAAAAAATCTGAAAAGGTCATTTCACATTCTTCATCCAAAAGGCAAATCTTGCGTGGTCAAAATAGAACCGGAATGCAAATTTGGGTCCGGATGTCGGATTGTGACCAGTTGTGTGATTTTCTTGTTACTTTCTTTTCAAAGTACTTGGAACTTCAGTTGAAAATGTCTACTTCAACACTTTCTTTTCTGCTACTGGATGCAGTAGCAAAATACTGTATCAAAACATTATTTTTTGTTTGAAATTACATCTGAACTTGCGACTGATCAAATTCCAGTTGTAGCACAGTTAGGCTACCCTGTTTTATTACTAGCACATTTTCCATTCATCTTTGTTTATGATTCTGCATAAGTGTCCTTATCCATTATATTATCTAATTAAACACTAACATTTTGTGAATATTTTCCCATATGCTTCATGTTTGTTTCCTTCTGTAACTTGCACTCTGTTTCTGCTTTAGCTCTACTCCCCCAGCCCTCTTGCTGTTTGCTGCCTCAGTTTTGTGCAATTGCTCATTTGGCTCTCATTTGGAGTTATTCTCTTTGTTATGATCTCTGTACAGCTGCCTCACTCAGCTCTTTAAATCCCAACTTAAAATTGATTTCTTAATTATTTCATTGCATAGTCTCATTTACATTTGATTTTCTTAATTGCTGGAACACATTCTAATGTTAGATGTTATTCATTTGGTAAACCCCATTTGTTTTTTTTGTGGTTGTTTTATTTTTTCTCTCACTGCACAGCAGATCATAGTGCTGCAGGACACGTTTGTTAATACAGAAAGGAAAGCTGCTGTTGTGGAGCTGCTGTACTTCTGGAGCTTCCAGTTTGTATTCTGAATACACAGAATTAACATAAAACCAGATAAAAAGAATATGAGAGTCTAACAAAACAAACAATTAAATACAATTAATTTTGCATAAGAGATCTCAACAAATCACCAGTCAATGCCAGAAGGAGAAACAGATACTGTGATGGTTATTTCCTGAGATGTAAACTGAGGGTTTGTTGTACTCAGAGTAGTGGCTCTGATTCTCCTACTCGGCAAGTAAAGGGTCTGTCTGGTAGACACAAACATGGTATTAAAATGGACAATAGTATGTTTGAAATTCAGATGTACAGACAAATTTGTTGGCACTATAAGAGCTGTGTAAGATCTAGTGTGATTATATCTGAGGTTGGTTTACTGGAGCAGGGAACAGCAGTTCAGTGTAAGAATGATCTTGAGTTGATAAGGAATTGGAAAGGGTTTATCATTCTCATATATGGCTATGCATATCAGGAATTTTTGGTTGCAAGATCAAACAAGTAAAGCCTGGTTTGGATCCATCCAAACAGCAAATTTTTCTTTCTCCTTTTGTGGGAAAAAAAAAAAAAAAGCCTAAAAATATTTTCTGTAGGATGAAATAGACAATGCCTTTTTTACCTGAGTATTAAAAGCTTGGTTGAGAGCCATTGTTAAAAGCAGAGCAGGTAGTCCAAGGGTTTCCATGAAACAGGTTATTTGAATATTTATCAGGTTCCCTCTTCTTCCCAGGGAGGTTTGAGGGGAGATACCTGTGGTGGGAAATACTCTTAAGTTGCTGGATATCAGCTACTCTGAAGAACACTCATTTTCTCTTACTGATGCTGACTCACCTGTGTAAGCCCTGGAAGAGGGTGAGCTTCTGTGTCATCTTAAGTATCTTGAAACACTTTCTACTCCTCTCACCACTTAGATAAATGCTCTGGCTGTGAAGTTAATCTTTCTCTAGGTCACTTATTCAGTATTTTATAGAAACAAACCCCCATTCATTTATAGAGATGAAAACCACCTGAATTCTTGACTTCAGGAAGGTGAGTTGGCATCATTGGTGAGTGATGATGACTCTGATTTTTTTGAGGAGAAAATAGAATCTAGTATTGTTTTTTAATATCCCGGAGGAACTCCATGACTGCTGGGATTTCTTATTAAAGATGGATTACACCCAACATTTCATGCACACAGGGCATGCTCTGAATGGCCCAAATCAGAACAGCCAGGCAGAGAAAAGCTAAACTTAAAGATGTGAAGGTGGTTAAGCAGAGTGACCTGAAGCAGATCTTCACATGCATAGAGAATTTAACTGAAAAATCAGGGGGAACTGGGATTAGCTAGAAGCTGAAAACAGTACTGGAGGGCTTCGTTTGGATCTAGAAGCCTGCAGAATCTTGTCTGGCCACTGTTTTGCAAATACAAACACTATCTGAGTGATAAAATTTAATGTGTTTTAGGTAAATATATTTCTATTTAAAGGATTTATTACCTATATTCAGTAGCTGTTGGTAGGCATTCATGGTAGGCAGGTGATGCCAAATTCATGTTTAGTAGCTGCAGTAGGTGATCCTGTGTGGACTTAGCTGTCTTGTGTAGAGTTTTATTTCTGGGCTAGTCCGTCCAGATTGCTCCTGTAGTAAGTGGGGATCCCATCAGTAGAGTCTGGTATACCTCACAGGCATCTAAAGTGAAATGAATCCTAACCCATCTCTTACTCTTGACATCAGTCCATTCAGTGAGATACATTCTCCTGTCATGATGTTGTTGAGGTTTATGGGGATGACTGCACGTCTCTGCTCTAGCTTTTATTCCCAGTTTTGTAGGGTGAAAAGTCCTAAAATTTGTTGCCTCACCTGCAACTTGTGTCTTTTTTTTGCTAAGTATCTTTAGACACTGTTCCCCACTAAGGCCATACCAGTTGTATGGATTTTCATGTAATGTACCATTTATCACACAACACCAAAGGCACTCGGGCAGTCTAAGCTTCGGAGGGTAACTGTGAAACCTTATTCTGCAAAGTTGTATAACTCAAAAGCTCAGAGCTTGTTTATGCAGCCGTATGTGCTCATTTCAGCATCTTGAAGAAGAGGACAGAAGAAATTTGCTTATTTGTTATTAATAATAGTATTTTGGTGTCATGCCATTTATTCTAAATAAATTCTAAAAAATTCTAAGAACTTTATGGCGTTCGTTGCTAATTTTAGGTGTAAGATTAATTTGCAAAACAGAAAAGCTCCTCAGTACAATCTCATTCTTCATCATGATCCAGGACTATACTTACCTGCATGCTTCACCTTAGACTGGTTTAGCTTTAGTTGATTGCTTCATAAAAACTGCTCTGCTCCTAAGTAAGCATTTATTATTTCTGTGCTGGTTTTATCTTAATATTGTTGCTTGCTTCAATGTTTACTCCAGAAGAGCTGAAAAATTTTTTGCAACTACTCTTAATTTCCCCTGTGAGAGGTAGCTCAGCCATCTTTCACTCTATTTCAAGATATTTTACCTACCGTGTAAAATCATAGAATGGATTGGTTTGGAAGGGATCTCTAAAGGTCATTTAGTCCAGTCCCCCCCTTCAATTAGCAGGGACATCTCCAGCTATGTCAGGCTGCTCAGAGCGTCATCAATGGCCTTGAATGTCTCCAGGGATGGAGCCTCCACCACCTCTCTGGGCAACCAATTCCAGTGATCTGTCACTCTCATATTAAAGAACTTTTTTCTCATGTCTAATCTAAATCTACCCTTTTCTAGCTTAAAGCCATTACCCCTTGTCCTGTCACTACAAACCCTTCTGAATAGACCCTGCTCTGCTTTCTCAGAGGCCCCTTTCAGGTACTGGCAAGTCCCCCTGGAGCCTCCTCTTCTCCAGGATGAACAACCCCAACTCTCTCAGCCTGTCTTCGGAGGAGAGCTATAGTCTTAATCTGAGTCAAACAAACAGTCACCTTTTCTTTTGAATAGTATTGCACTACATTAGTTTTACAGCCTCTGAGATGGCATTATAAGGACATTGCTTGGGTCTCCCTTCTCCTCAGACTGATGCGTACTGATATGAATCCTAAGAAAATGGTTTTGGTGCTGTTTTCCCAGCCTGTGGTATAGTGATGGATAACCCATTCTGTTGACTTGGGTAAAACTGAAGGAAAACAAAAGCAAACCAACAGACCTGTCCATTGCTGTGACTACAAATGCCAAACTCCACAAAGAGCCCGTTCTTCATGAACAGAAGAAAATAGTAGACAGAGTATCCAGCCAGGGATCATCAGCTGTACCAGTGCAAACCCCATGGCTAAACTGAAATGTAAATACTTTATGTTAAGTTCATCTGTGTGTTCTTTTTCTTGGTTGCTACTCAGTGCTGTCTCTCATGTCCTACTGCATGAGAGTTGAGGGTGCCTTTCTTCATTAGCTTTTCTTACCTTTCAGAATATTAAAAAGTATGCAAAACAATTTTAGATAACATTTCTGGTGTGTATCTGGTACCACATTCCATCTGTTTGGATACACATAAACATGCAGAAAGCTATTTTTAAAGATTAAGAAGGTCACAAAGTCATGGGTTTGGCCTAGATTCCTGATCCCTTGGTTATACCCGCATCTGCCTGCCCCATCCCTCCCCAGGAGATTACAACCACCCTACCAAGGCTGCTCTTCAAATCCCCATGTATTAGCAAACTGAAAACAGCAGCAGTTCAAATTAAAAATGCTAGGCTGGACCAGCAGCTGCAGACTGAGTCTTTCTCCCATTTACTGAAGTGGCCGAAGGGGTTACCGTTTCCAGTCGTGTGGTCAATGTTGTTTTCAGCTGCTCCAGCTATATCCAGTGTGGATTACAGAGTGGAAATACTAATGCTTCCCTTTTGAGTCAGAGTGTTAATTGTTAGCCTATATTATGTTAGCAACATTACCCAATCTCTTCCCAATTACCCAGTCTGAAGATGTGTCACTCAGCCATGTATTGAAATTCTTTCCCCCGTCATTCAAAATAGTTTCAAAATCCTAATCATGCAGGTTATGCAAACCCCACTCTGAAGACGGTCTTGGAATTTTCATGGAAGACAGTTCTAGGCAAATGCTTACGTTTGATGTTGGCTTATATGACAGGAAATATATGGAAGGTCATACATCATGTCAGACACGTTTCATTCATCAGAGCTGGCTTCAGAAATGCTTTGAGAATCTAGCCAAAATCACAACATGGGGAATTCCTTAACTAAGAAGAATGTTTGAGGATTCATTTGGACTTTCTTGTTCCAACAGCATTTATGATAATGATAACTGCCAGCTAGCGTTATACATCTCTGCATCTCTGTGGGGGAGTAGGTAACAGAAAAGCTCCAAGGACTTTTAATTTCACTTTCCTGCTGGGAAAAGATTCTGATTTCTCCAAATCTTTTGATCATCCCCATCAGAATCTCAGCAAACTCATCAGGAAGCTCTTTCTTCCTCAATTAAGAGAATGTCAAAACCACTTCATTTCCCTTTTGCAGTCCTACTTGGATCTAAATCTGCATTTGACATTTCATGCTACGCCCAGTTCCAACAGATGTAGGATCTGTGGCCTCACCAATTAGGTACTATGTTAAGTGATACCTAATTTTAGGAGCTGCCATATGGCTTTCCCAGTATTTTCCTAGATGATTTATAAAAGGTAAGCATGCTGTCTCGTTACAGAGAACCATCACTTCCTGAAGTCATGGGAAGGGTCATGCTTCCTGAAGAAGATCCAGTGCTCCTTGGACTGCAGTGCATCGCCAGCCTATGTAGAATGTTTCCTGCAGTCTGGTTACAGCTGTGATTAAAAAAAAACAAACAGAAAACATAGGAATTAATTCATATCAGGACATTGATCTGGAGCTTGAGAATATAAATGTCAGGATGATGACATAGCAGTCATTTTTCTCTTCTGTTAGAAGATGCCATTTGATTTTAGGGACTAAATGTCCAATTTTTAGGTGACTATTCATTTCAGTGTGAGACCTCGTCTGTTATCTGACCATCTGGGATCCTTTTATATAAAAATCATCATATCAGTATTAGAAAGAATAGTTCAGCTTGCCATATTTAATTGGAACATATTGAGGCAAGATGCAAAGCAGCATCAGATGAAAGCTAAACTCCTCTGTTAGATGCTGAGTGTCTGTAACCTTCCTGGAGAGAGTCAAAGAGTTTAAGAAATGACTGGCTTAGTGTTATGCGGAAAGATAATGAGCAGTCATTTATTAATAATAATAGTAATAATAATAATGATGATGACACAGTTAAATATAATAATAAAGCACACAAAGATTAAGGTATGCTGATTACGATACATGTCAAGACATCTTAGGGTTTAGATATCCATTGAAGAGAGTGTCAGGTTTGTCTCTGTGCCTCTTCCATTAGGGATTAGATCACATTCCACAAGGCTAAAGGTAATCTTCTTGTTATCATTTTCCATTATGCAATTTTCTGTGCTTCTCTGTCAAGCTGTAACCACGTGTTTCCTAAACAGTACCCTCTGACCAGTTGTCAGCTGCTCTGCTTGCTGTTGGCACATCCATCACTCAGACCATGTCCCCTCCTTACCTGACAGTGCTGCTTATCCAACTGTTCCCGGAGTGGGAATCTACAGAAGGCACTCGAAGAAGAGACAGAGGAGGCTGGTCCTCAGAAGGCAGCACTTTTTTTTGAGATGAACACAAGGAGATACTTGGCCAGTGGCTCACCACATTCTGCTGAGTCAAGCCAGCATTAAGAGAATGCAAATTCTCTCTTGGGAGTCCTAATTACAGCCGAGGAACTGGGGAAGTTATGGAAGGAAACAGGAGGGCTGAAGTGCTTTTGTAGCCTCTTTTGAGCATCCAGGAAAAACAGGAGGAACAACCCATGACTAACAGCACCTGAGAACTGCAATAGCAGGCCATACCCAGCTTCACCCCTATTGATTTCATCTGCTGGACTCCTATTGGAAAAGGGGTGACTGATGAATCAGTAGCAAGTCCTACAGGGCTGTCTGTCCTCAGCATTACTGTAAGATTCACAAGCATCAGTGTTTTATATTTTATATACACAGCTACTGGTGGTTAGTGTCCATTTCTTCTTGCTTAAAGTGATGTACGTGGCATCTGATTTTTTTTTTTTNGCATCTGATTTTTTTTTTTTTTAGTTTATTTAGTATTTTGTAAGTATTTATATTATGAGAGTGCTTCTTGATAAGAGTAATCAGCCTGTAGCTGCTCTTCATTCATCTAAGAGGAAACTAAAAAGTAAAAAAGCAGTTACAGTCCTTTCTTGGAGTGATGCAGCTGAAAAAAATCCATAGAATCATTGAATTATTCAGATTGGAAAAGACCTTTGGAATCATCGAGTCCGACCATTAAATCTACTCTACATATTTCACCCCTAAACCTTGTCCCCCAACATCACATATAAATGACCCTTAAACACCTCCAGGGATGGTGACTCAGCCACCTCCCTGGGCAGCCTATAACAGGGTCCAGTCTTCCTGTGAACATTTTTCCCTAGTGTCCAGTCTAAACCTCCCCTGTTGCAGCCTGAATCCATTCCCTCTTCTTCTATTGCTGATTACCCGTGAGAAGAGACTAGCACCAACCTCTCTACAATGTCCTTTCAGGTAGTTGTAGAGTGATGAGGTCTCCCCTCAGCCTCCTCTTCCTCAAACTAAACAATCCCAGCTCCTTCAATCTCTCTTCACGAGATCTATTCCTCAGGCCCTTCAGCAGCTTTGTTGTCCTCCTCCACCCCCCAAAGCTTAGCTGCAGACAATATTGCCTGGTGTCAGCTGTGCAGAGGGAAGGAGGGATGGGTGGAAGTGGGTGTCATTAGCATACAGCCTTCAAAGTGGCTCGTGAAAAGACAGAAAGAAGCAACAAGAGAAGTAAAACTGTGCTTTGGGGAGAAAGTTCAGCAAAAGCACTTTCTTGGTAAAATTCTGGCTAAAACCAGGCTTGATATGGCAAGCAAAGAAACTGCCTTCTGGTTTTTAATTCCTGCTTGGTTAAAGGAGCTATAAACCAGAGGTTTCTGAAAACTCTTGTGATTTGCATTTGGCAGCCAACAGCTTCAAGAGCAGATCAGGGCAGGGAGGGAGGTAGGTCAGCCTCTGCCTGGCTCTCCTCCAGAGCTCCCCCGGGGCACCCCTGTGCCATATCCCCCCCATCGTGCAGCCTGGGGAAAACGCCCATTAGCTCCTCTTCAGCACAACAAATTGGGTTGAAAGACCTACAGCATCATCCGGTAATTAAGGATCCTCAATTAGGAAGAGCCCTGAGGCAGGATGATGACCTCTGTCTGGAAAGGAAGAGTTGGGCTTTAAGTCAGTGGCAGTAGCTTGAGAAGTCTTGGGCAGGATTTTGTTTGGGTTTGGCTTTTTTAGAGTTATTTGGGGGATTTTTTGTTTGGTGGTTTTGGTTTGGTTGGGTTTGTGTGTTTTGGTTTCTCTTTTTAAGTATCTTTGTATTCCGAAGTGGTTTAGAACAAAGTGCTCCAAAATAGTGAAGCACAGATAGAGAACAAGACAATTTCCAAATATTTTAATTAGTAATCACCCTCAGAATTTCATGTACAAAATTTGGATACACAGTGTTACAAAAAAAAATAAACCAAAGCTACCTGTAGTGGGACATGAGGGACACCTCCCAACAAATTAACTGAAAATAAGCAGTGCCTTGAATTTATCAAAGTGAAACTCCAGTGGAGTAGGATCTTCATTTTCTGGCACACACTGCCTTGCTTTCAGCCCTTTTTTACACTTCGTTTTTGTCCATCCAGAGAAAATGGTACATCTGCACAATGAATAGAATAGAACATTGACTTGGAATTTCCTGACTTCAGCAGTCCCTCCGAAATAATAATGCATTAATAGAATTACACTTAGCTTTCTGCTTTGAAAAAGAAAATATTTGAAAGCAAAAGTCTTCATCTTCCAACTTCTGGCTCTTTGTGTGAGATAGTGGAAATAACACAGGACTGTGTAACCACAGCAAACAAGTGGGGTGGGAATTCTGTAGCTGCTCAACTGGCCCTGAGCAGAGTGGTAGTGAAGGAACAGTCTGGAATTTGGATTTCATAGGTGGACTTTTCCCCCTGCCTAAGCTCCATTCATTTCTTTGGATGAAAATAAAATTACTTTATTGTAGGCAGAACTGGTGGTGACCTATAATTAAGGATGTCTGATATTTCCATTATAAGAAGCAGGTTTTAGCAGTTAAAACAGCTGTTCGTTGGTTTAAATATTCACTGATTAGTCAGGAATTTCCTTTTCTGGATACCTCCTGCAATCTGACTTTTTTGAGAGGGATGCAGTAGAGAAAGAGTGAGAAGTTCAGCAAAATGTTCATCAGTATCTGTAAAGCAATTAAGCAAAGCATCATTATTTTTAGAAGCTATAGACTCCTTGGTTAAAATCTGGAAAAGAAGTCACCCTCTTGTTGGGATGACTTTTCTGCTTTCTGTGGAAAATCTGAGCCAATACATAGGTAGTAGAAATTTGTTCAAATTTAGCACATGGATGTTCAAAAAATAAAATAAAATAAAATATCAATCTACTCCAGGCATGCTCCAAAGCATGCTCACTGAGGAACACTGGTTGATCCACAGGTACAAATGCTGAAAGGCAGCAGAAATATGTACATATTTAACCTCTTAGCAATTTTTACTTTAGTGGGGCTTAGCTGGTGGATTTTCTAATGTTATTTTAATTCCTTGTTTTATCTGTAAAATTCCCTGATACAGACAAAACTTTGAAGTCTAGACTTTGTCTTTAGCATCGCTGTAAAACCAAAACCACGACTCTCTGGCTCGCTGAGTTCTTCCTAGGTGTTCTCCTAGAAGACATTACTCTTTGAGTACTGACATTTTTAACCATATTAATAAAAATATTGATGATGTGTAAAGGTGACATAACTCTGAGATCTTGGTCAGTGGAGATGAATCAACATTATCTGTCTATAGAACCACACCTTAGCTCCATTCTCCACTAAGTCTGGTTTTAATATCCAGCCTGTTGCTACCAAACAGGGATGTTACTGATGTGCCATCGTCAGAGGCTCTGCTTCTGAAGCTTACTCAGTGCTCTGCAGATGTAAAATTCCCTTCTGCTCTTCATTGCCTGTGTATCCTCAACCTATTAGTTTTTTTCTGCCATCAGAAAAATCTTCTAAGAAAGTAAAAGGTGTAGAACCTGCATGAGCAGTGGTAAAATACGGCCTTATTATTGTTTCCAGAAGCAGTGCCAATCTTCTGTTTTCATGATAAGAAAGCAAATGTGTTTGTTTTCCTTCACAGGTTACTCAGTATGTCAATAATTAAAGATAGTGGGGTTTGACACTTCACTGTTTTCCTGTGGGAGTAGTTCGAGATTAAGTTCACAAACCAACAAGTTTTAAATGCTGCTTCTGCTTTGGAAACAGCTCTCAGAGCTGAGTGTACTGTACACCAAATGCAAGTGGTGTAACTGATGGGCCAATGCCATCATTGCCAAGACTCCCCAGGATGCTGGTGGATACTGGTTCAGGCCCTAGAGGTTATTTGTTTTCTTCCATTTAACTGCAGGCTTAGAGCAAGCCTGAGCAGCTTTTCCTGTGGTGAGTGTGGGATCAGTGCAAACACCTATGTTCTTGTGGCTTCGTTGGACCTAGAAAACCTGGTGGGAGGATGTAGGCAACTCAGTCGTGATTGCTGCAAGCTGTGAGCATGACCAGGGACACTGAAGAGCTTCAAAAACTTGTTGAAGACTACGTTAGAGTGAGTAACATTGACTGTGCAACAAATGTACTGTGTGCTGAAAGCATCCCTCCTATACAAGATAACAGAAGAATAAACAATGTGAACCAGGACTTTGCCTGATGTGCAAGTTTAGCCCATTGCTGCATCTAAAAAATCACCTCGGAAGTTTCGTTTCTTCATTTGTTTTCAGACTAAAGATATAATGCTGGTTTTCAGTAATTAAAAATCACAGTGTGTACAGTACCTACAGGTTCTAGAAGCTAAATCAAGGTTTTGTCTACTGTTAATGTGGTATCTACCTACTGCATGTCCCATTATTTAGCTTAAGGGGAAAAAAATGTGCTGGCATTATTTTTTTTTGCATCTGTTTCATAACCTCTGCTATTGAGCTTCTAAAAAGCTCAAAGCAGGCTAAACAGGTCACAGTCAAAACAGCAAGGTTGCTTTTCATGCCTTCTTTAAATCAGATGTTTTAATTAGAGTTTTTAGCTTGTTTGCTAATTAGAAAACAAGGCCACAATGTGGTATCTATCTTCTCTCATTTGAATCAATAAACAGAGAAGTCATGAGAAAGGGACCTCTTCCCTTCAGGGAGTCTTTTCTTGTTAATGTTGACTCAGGTTGTTAGTGCTTATTCTTGTCCCTTTTTCTCTTCTGCCTACTTCCCAGTCTTTTCTCTTTCAGTTCCCCCTCTTGTTCCCCGGTGTGAGATCTGGTGCCTTACACATAGGATGTATATGCATTTGCCCTTCGTATTCAACTGCTGAGTTGTAAGTGTGCTGTATTTTTCCATCTGCATTAAGAAAGTAAGCTCTTTAACCAGCCAAATGATGCATTTTAAGGCTATAAAAAATTGCAAATGTGAGTTTCGTTGAAATGAAACAAGATAAATACAGCTATAGATAATAGATATGCACTTTCAAATAACGCCTGAGACCTGTTTGGAATGAGAAGGTTTGCCTCCCACCTGAAAAATCACAGTGCTGGCTGAGAACTGAGTACTTCATGTGCTTGCAACTTGATTCAATTCAGATAAGTTACTAAACAGCATCCCTTTTTCTGTTTTCTCTGTGCTTTGGGCAGCAGAGATTTTATAACTTCTCTTTTATGGTTAGCTGAGTCTGACTTCTGCAAAGACTTAACATGTATATTTGACATTATTTTGGTTAACTGTCTGTGTAAAGACTTTTCAGATTTAGGACCCTCATTAGTTTCTTCCTTTCTGAAAAGACCACTATAAATTTCAATAAGGAAACAAAAAAGTCCCTTAACATTTTTTAAGGAAGCTTTTAAAACAATGATTTGAGGATGTACTATTTAAAGTGACTTGAACCAGCTACTGGGTTATTTGGAAATAAAAAATGACTGAATACCAGTGACCTGCTTTCTGTACATGCAGGCTTGCTACTGCACACCAGGAAATTCAGAAATTATTTGTAAGGGAGTGAATAATCAGAAATTCAGTTGTCACCAGATGCTGTGGGGTTCAAGGGCTGCAATTCCCACGCGTTTAACCACGCGTGCAGGATATGCTGGGTCCCTGTAGACTCCAGACACACCTTGCTTGTGCTCCCTACTGCTCCTGTGTGTCAGTCAGGGTTTCTCCTGTGATCTGGAAATAAAGAAAAGTCATTGAAAACACACACCATAAAATGACACGGTATAATTGTTCAAATTTTAGAGACATTATCTATCTTTAAATCCCCTCACTAGACCTACATTAAAATAATGATCACAACCCAAATATAGAACATTTGAACTGTCCTTTTCCAGGCCAGATGTGCTATGTTATGTAATGCCATTTTAGGGTGATTGCTGCAGCCTGGAGTAAAAGGAAAAGGAACATATTGTAGATATTGCTCCAAAGAGCAAACGTCATAAAAAAATTGTTATAAAACTCAAGACCTTGAGCAAACACTTTGAGCAAATGCAAATTTTACACAAAGCATTGCCTACATACGGGGTGAAATCTCCAGCAAGGTACAAACCAGCCACAGGCTCCAGAGGTTATGATAAGATGAGAGTCCAAATGCTTGTCCCTGCATCAGCCCACTTTACCCAGATACAAAAGAATTGTAACTCCTAAGATCTTATTCCTCCAGGCACGGCACATTTCTAAGTGAAATGCACCACAGCAGAAATTTTCTCCATATGCTTTTCAAAACCCTATTAAATAAAAACCATCCAAGCAAGTAGTTGTTGATACGTATGTGCAACAGGCTTCCCAGAAATTCTTTGTAAATAGAGCTTCAATGTTTTCCACTGTTTGCAGAGAGGAAATCTGCTGAGTTCAGACTGCTGTAATCAAATCCACATTGCCAAGTTACAAATAGAGAAACAAAGGACAATCACTGTCCATTTTTTTGCACTGCAGATGCATTAATCAGACTCCATTTTCTTCGCCGCTTCAGACTGCGTCCTCAGAGCGATGTGCCAGCCTCCTGCCTCCGTCAGTGACGAAGCTGTCCCCTCCACCACTGCAGCCAGAGCTGGGACAGCACACTCACCACTTGAAGCATTTCATGGTTATGAACCCAAGCAGAAGACGAACATCTCTGCAGAGCATTGGAGAGGCAGTTACACCAGGGAAAAGGCTTGGAGCATCTACACTAGGTGTCTGAACTCGTAAAGGGAGCATACCACAAGAGCCACCAAGCTCAGTCAGCTCTGGTAGAATTTCTTCTTTTTCGAACCTCTTCACTCTGAAGAAAAATTTCTTCCTTTTCAGGCGTTCTGTAGCAAGAGCAAAAATAGGAACCCAGTTATGCCTGGCCTCTCTGCAGGGAGGTGAGAGCGGGCGAGGACAGGGGGTGCCGTGCTGCAGTTGTGCCCAGAGCACAACCTGTGCAGGAACTCGCTGTCCCCAACAAGAAACGTGACCTTTAGTGACTCACTTGTTCTCAGAGGGGATGGCAGAGCAGCTACACTCTGCAAGAGCAGCAGAGGAGGCTGAATTTGAGCTCTGTTCTCTGAAAGGCTAAGCCTTGGGGTGTTTATATTTTAGGCACCCTTTACCTCCACCTCACAGGGTCATGATGCAAGAGAGGATAAATCGTCTTGCCTCAGGCTATTGAAGCTTCCCTCTGGGAGAGGGACTCAGCAGTAAATGGTCAGCATTTGTAGGCTATTAAAGTACCCCCATGGCTTCAGACTCTTTGTAAGGCTGACTAAGGGGCAGGAATAGGCAGGCGGAGGTAGGTAGCTCAGGCACAGCAGATACCATCATCTGACAGCTCTTTTTGCCATATGCTCTGTCTCTAGACCCGGCTAACTGGACCCGTCTGGAGCCAGTCTGAGATCTCTGACCTGGCTCTGGGAAGGCTGGTGTGCCTGCACAGCTCGCAAGTGTTGCTCAGAAAAGCCAGTGTGGGTTTTCAAACCCATTTAGTTCTGCAAATGCACTTCATTGCTATGGCTTTTCTATATCTGTGCCCTTTTTTTCCCTTTAGCATCAATAACACCAATAAAAGAGATTTAAAGAGAGCAATTATATCTCCTCTCTGGCTTTACTTAGCCTTTTGTTTTTTTTTAGTCTCATAAGGTGGTTTACTCATAAAATAAACTGCTTAACCTTGTGGCCTTCCTCTGCACCTATCCTGATTTGACTTCGTCTTTTCTGAATATGAGCGACCCAGTTATTCAAAAGATGTCAGGAGAAGTGTCACCAGTGCCTTTCTTCCTGTGCTCTACCAACACCTTTTTGTATCCCGTGATCCTATTTTTCATCCTGTGATCATGTTTTGCATGCTATGGTTACGTTTGTCATCTTTCAGGACCGCAGTGACTGGTAAACTGCAGTAATCCTGTGATCAACCAGCACATTCAGGCTTATCTCCTTCCTCTGCTGTTGCCCTTCCATTCTTGCTGTTAGCTGAAGCTCCTGATCTCACACTTTCTATTTTGAAGTTCCAATTCATTTCTATTACCTCAATCCCCCTTTCTGACTCAAAAAAAAAAAAAAAGAAGCTCTATTGATGATGCCACTTTGTCCTTCTCATCTATTTATTCTCTTCAAGATGCTGGCATATATAATGTAAATATGTAGTGTAAATTTATAATGTAAAAATAATAATGTAAAACTCTAAGTAAGAGAATCAGGAGGCCTTACTCTTTTTGAGTTGCATCAGTTCAGAAGATCCTAGGCAGCATGTGCCTGCCCACTGCACCAGGGCTGTTAGCTTGTGGAGAGCGGGTGTTGCAGTAGCTGGCAGCACTCACCGAGTCTGCAGCTCACAGGGAATCACTATGGGGGTTTTATGCAATTGATTAAATGATATTGTGCACAGTCATCAAAAATGGAGCCTCACAATATATGTAACGATGTGCTTTGGTCTAATTTTTGCCTGCGTGATATCAGAAGAACATCCATTTGTAGAGAAAATAAATGTAAATTAATATAACCAAACCTGAAAAAGTTACCAGACTTTCCAGTTGCTGGAGGTAAGATGAAGGAATATAATTTCCCTGTCCTGTTCCAAATGAAATGTTTTTAAAACTCTTAGGTGGAGGATTTGCTGCTTTAGGGGGCCAGTACCGCAGGTCTCCAAGTGGTCATGCAGCAGAAACTGCAGTGATCCACGTGTCCCACGAAGGTGGGTTTGACGAAGTGGGAGAGATCTTATAGTAGCTGAAATATAAATAAAGGAGAAAGGCAAATGTCTGAGGATGAGTCAGCCAAGAGGTGACTGCATTTACTCATAAGTGGGCTGTTTTGTAGATCACGCCGAGACTTAGAAACCAAGATAAGGCTGCAGACTCTGTGCTTGAACTCTGTAGAAATCTTTGATTAATTGCTAGAGGATGACATCTACAAGGTCCCTGCTCCTTTCCTTCTTTCTTTTGTTCAGCTCCTATTTCTTCAGCTTTCTGCTATCCTGCCTTGTCCTTTTCTCTTTAATATTTTTCTCTTATTAAATATAAATAAAAAAGGACTACATGTTCCGTGCTGTCACTTACAATATGTAACTTCTCACTATCAATCCCATTTTCAGTAGTGATTTTAACTGATGGTTTGTAATTAAATAAAGATGGAAGGTTTAGAGGTTTCCCCTGCATATCTACATTTCTCCTCTTCTGGGTGTTTTTTGCAAACTTAACAGTGTATAAATCAGGACTTTTTTACTTACACATGTACATGTATAAATATTTCTGCTTTTATATCTGATCAGATTACCACTAATTAGCTCACCTCTACTCAAGAAAGCCATGCTGGTACAGCAATATCAGCTAGGACAGTGACTGGGGTTTGTTGTTTTGTGGGTTTTTTTCACTTTCTGACTGGGGAAAATCTGAGTTTCATGTGCAATGAACTTGGAAGAATCTGCACAAGGACATAAGAAAAAATAGGAGGTTTTTTTTTTTTTGTTTCCTGGGAAAGCTTATTTTCCTTTGGGTAAAGCTTTTCAGGTAAGATTTCTTTTCTTTTCTTTT
>VWZY01002766.1:58902-104966 GCA_013399075.1 Chloroceryle aenea | reverse complement strand
CATTAAAAATTAATAATAAATAAAATTATCATTTCCACAGTAGAAAATTCAGTGATCTGAGGGTGAAATTATTTTCTTATTCAGCCCTGTATCAAGCTGGCTTTCTGAGGAAAAGCATCTTCATTTATTATTACCACTCTCCGGTGAGGTAGCTGGCTTTTTTTATGGAGGTGCTCTGCATGGCCTCCCCAGGAGATGTGAAATGCCCCCCCCGCCAAGTTCTTGGAAAGCCATGCAAGGCGACCTCAGCTCCAGGTCCACTTTCCATACAAGAGGATGCTGTGAAACAGGAAAATCAGTTCCATCCTGGGTCCGACTCAGGTGTAACTTGGCGACCACACTTCGTGTTAGTGGGAGTACTACAGAGGGGGAAAACTTAGTTTATGCTCTTCTGCTACAAAGCCTTCCTAAGTTGTCTGCATTTACTCCCTTTTAGTATCAGTACTTCTCACTGGGAATTTGTTATGAAGTAAAAGCCTTAAATGCAAACTACTTCCCAGGCCAGTAAGAAATATTTAAACACTTCAGGCATTCAGTCCGTGATTCAGAGATTTATTTATAAAACTGTTGATTTTGGGACACTAAACCATTGCATTTAAACTGCAGAAGTGAGTCATATTTGTGGGAGGTAATTACTACCAGAAAGTACAACTAACTTTTGTAGGTTTCTCTGTAAAATGTCCACTTATAATCTGCAACTACTAAAAATAACGTGCTTTGTTGAATTTCAGCACAAGTTATCTTTACAGAATTATGTGGCTTTATACATACATTCTGTTTTCCTGACATGATAGAATAAATGACTCACATGCCTGACAATTTATCTGGGTGTTTTATGTGGACTGTCCTGAGCAGGTAGCTTGTTCAACTTACATACTTTTCAGGAAAACTAAAGACTTTGTAGTAACTACCAGAGAAAAGCCATTTAACACGAGAACAACAACTGTAGCTAGCACTTACAGACAGTGGTTCTTCATTGGAGAAGTCTCTGATATCTTGTTTCATCCAAACCCACACTAATCTCCTCAATCTGTTCTCTTCTCTGTGGTTAATAGGCCTTGGGAACTGAGGGAGTTCCAGATGTCCAACACCTGCAGGACCTACTTGCAGAGCAGGAGGAAACTTTGCTCATTATCCCTCAGTCATGACTGAGGAATTCAAATTTTTTTAATTTGTGGTAACTTAGCAGCACTCCCTACTAGCAGATGAGTCTGATGCTCTGCCACCTTTCCCAGGAGAATACCCTGCGACTGGGTTCAGAAAAAGAATGTCATCCATCCTGGCATACTTGGCTTTAAATGTTTCTTTTTTCCCATGTCAATCAGGGAGAAGCTAAGGTTCACCATTAACTGAAGTGGCTTTTCATTGCTAGCAGACCAGGAATCATTGCTAGCAGACCAGAAATGGAGTTTCTATCCAGAATTGCTTGAGAAGCGCTCGCTTCTCTGTCTTTCTGACTCTCTGCTTGGTAGCTTTCACTGAGAGATTTTTGCCTGGTATGGAGAAGCATAAGAAAGTCTGCCTACAGACAGGCAGACAGAATGATAACTGTGTTTTGCTTCAGAGCTTGGGCTCTGCAGTCTCTGGTTTAAGTGTTTGTGAGGGGACTCAGCAGCATTTTCAAGCCAGTTGCTTCCAGTGATTCACCTTCCAGGGACCTAGAAGTGTAGTGGGGATTGCAGGTCATAGATTACTCATACAAAGAAAGTAATCTTAGTAGAACATTTTAAATAGATAACAATTCGCTTGCCAAGTTTAAGTCCAGTAGAGTTGAAATGGCCAAGTTTTTAATGCCAGCAATTGAGGTTTGTGAAGGGAATATCAAACCAACCTTGGCGGAAAAGGAGGCGGACATTAAATTACAGAGCAAAGACTGCATTTGCTTTGTAGGCAAGGAAATAAACAAGTTACAAAAGAGAAAATCAGTTTGAACTTCTCAGTTTGATTCCTGTGCCTAAGCAGAAGAGTCTGTGATTTGCCATTAACAGTTAAGCTCAAGCAGCCGCTCAGCAAGCTGTACGGAAGGAATTGCTGGCGAGGGGAGCAGGGAAGGGGACCAGTGCAGGGAAGTGCTGCAAAAATGCTCAGAAACTTTCTCCTTTTCATCATGTAAAGACTTAAAAAGAGCTCAGCTCACAAATTTTTGACCGTTCTTATTTCAGCGAGTGACAAAAGGACACCTTTCCTGAAGTATACCATGTCTTTTGTTGGATACAATGTTGACAATATACTTGTCATTGGACATTTGTGTAATTTTTCCTGTATAATGTGTGAGAGTGTGCCCCTGAATTCCTGCAGCAGCAGCAGGCCAGCTAAATTCACCGTGAGCTCTATCTTCCATCCAAGAGGCATTCCACTGAAGTTGGAGAAACTATTCACTTTGTGGGGACTGCCAAGGCACACTGGAGCAAGGAGAGCAAAATCTTCTCCTGAAGTATTATTTCAGTCGTTTCAGTTTTATAAAGGACAAAAGAAAACATTACACATTGCATGGGTAGACTTATTTGTCTGCTCCAGAAGGCTGAGCACCTTTCATCCAGAAGTGAGAGTGGTGCCTGAAAAACCGCTTCTCAGAATTAGGTTTATTTTGTAGTGCAGCTTGCCAAGCCTCGGTTTCCAGACCCAATAATGAACATCACAGAGGTCACAGTGCAGAAATGCTGAAGCATAGGCACTGGTTCTTGTACAGGACCAACCAGTTCAGTCGAGCAAATTCTACACCATGTACAAGCCATGACAGATGTGCTGTCTGTGTAGTTAGTGGCAGAGACTGGTACAATGGCCACAATTTCCACACTGCTTTCTTCAGATTACCTGCGAATGACTGTCCTCCTGTTTCTAACTTGCTAGCTCAACGCATTGCTTTCTTGTTCAATTAAGCAGATGTCATGCTGCAGCAGAGTATTTCTGGGGTTTCTGCTGTAAATTATTCATATCTGGTAAAAAAGCAGCACCAGCTAATATTTGGGTGCTCAATCACATTCAGCTGTCACCTCTATGTTCCTTTTGTAATGGTTTGCAGTCATGTGCAATAAGTTGCTGCAGTTTTGCTTACTCTGTGCTGTGCTTTTCTGCTCTTTCTCAATTGTTCTTTTCTGTAAAACAGTGTTTAATAAGTTTTAAGTAAATATGGGAGTGCTTTATCATGTGCAAATACGTAAATCTTATGATGCAAAGGAATATACAGACTGTTGCTACTCTTCCCGAATCAATTCATGAACTTCATAGTTTTAACCTAATAAAATCAGAGATAAGCTTTACAGATTAAATGATCTGTAGCAGCAGGAATAGATTATTTAGTTTTCCTGATATACTTCTTACTAGAGGTAAATAAGATGTCATTGGAACACTGTTCCCTCTGTTACAGCTCTGGTTCTGTCAAGAGTTTATGTTACAAACCTCTTCTTCCAGAGGTTTATAACTCAGTCATAAAATGCACTCCAGTCTGAAACTTGGCACACAAGGTCTCGGTCTGGCAATGAATTTATTTTACAAAAAGTGAGAACAATGCAATATCTGCTTGGCTGTATCCATGTTATAATTGTTTAAGTTCTTAGCAACGGAGTGGGGCTACATAGGGAAGCCTTCAAAGTATCCACCTGCCCAACGCATCACTCCAGCCTCACCCTTTTAAGATCACTGTAAAATCCAAGTGTGTCAAAGCCTAAAATGTTTCATGACATTTTGCACACTGCAGTCAGTTTGATTCAAAAGATGAAGTTTCAGAAGTGTTATACATTGCACTTCTCCAGGCAGCACTTACTCCCACTACTCTGGCTGCTCCTGCTGTGAGCAGAGCTCAGCGATGCTCCTGGATGTCTTTCCATGGTTCAGAAACAAACCCCAGACCTCCTTGACCTCTGTCTCACTTATACTTGTACCTTCATTTCCCTGCGCATGAAACTGCCTCTCACAGCCCCTGTCAGGGCCTAACTCTTCTCTACCCTTTGCTTTTTGTGTCAAAGCAGAAGCCCAAGCATCCCTTCAGCCCCCATTCCCTGCAGCCCGGGGCCATACGGAGAGCAGCTGCCCTCCACCTGGGGGGCTCCATGGCCACGGCTGGCCTTTGATTTCCTATCAGTCACATAGGAAAAGGTCCCATAAACAGCAGAGCTGTTAAAGTCATCAGGTTTCATGTTCAGAGACTGAATTTGCCATGCCCTCCCCTTGGGCTTGTGGGGAATTTATGATGTTACAGTCCCTGAGGCCAGGTGTCCTTTCTCAGCCGCAGCCCTCGGCGGGTGATGGAGAAGCAGTGCCTTCACCAGTCGGTCTCAGACCTCTACAGCAGCAGCAATTACCTACCTGAAGTCCCTACTCAAAGTTTACAATAGACCTCCTGGCATTATCACAAGGCTTTCTTCTCCTTCTTGCACTGGAGCATAACTCGGGTAAGTTCACATCCTTGGATTTGCCACAAAATTGCTATTTCCAAAGATGCCATTAGTGTGTTAGAAGGTGAATGCTGTTAGAAAAGAAGGCAAAGCACCATTTTAGGAAGCACAGCTACTCCCTGCTCTTGCTCCATGCCACACCTCAGGTTTTCTCCTCCAGCTTCAAGAACGTGCTTTGGCTCTCTTCTCAACCCCAGCCGCTCTGAGGAACCCAGTGAGAACTAGTGGAGTTTGCCAGGTTTGATATACACTCATAACTGCTAATTATAAAAACATTTAAAGCATATAACATATAATAATAAAGAGATTCAGAGTAATACTGCTATTAACCACTAAAGAACATGCTTTTTTTAACATAAAAATAGAAAGACTGATGAGATATAATCTAGAATCCATCTTTAAGGCAAAGCTACGAGCTGTAGTTTCCAACATAGTTCCAAGCATTCATCTTATGATATTTTCCCTTTGGAAAGCCTTGACTCTGCAGGTTCTCTCTCTTTCTGCACTGCAGATGGTGGACGATCATGATGCTGATTACACATGTTTATAACTGAGCCATTTGCTCCCATATCTTTAATCCAAGTAATATAAAACAATGCTTAGGGGAAAAAAAATGTGGTTTTGAGCATATACATTCAAAAGCATTATATTAATAATGCCATCACCTTAAAGTCTAACTCAAATAGACATATAGTATTCTATAAAAATCAATTTAAAGAAAAACAGACACAGTGTTCTGACTTGTTTAAGCCAAAGTTTGCATTGGATGTACATTCAGGGCATATTTTGCCTGTATTGTTCAACTATTTATGTCATTTGGAAGGAGATTACTTCCAGTCTCCAGCAATGTAACCGATCTTCCAAACTCACTGACAATCTGTGTCACAGGAATAGAATCCCAGCAATTATGTGATTAAGTCACCGACACGACCAATTTAATTAAATATTTGGACTCCATTTTCAAATTTGTGTTTACTGGTAGTCAAGCTGTTTTGCTGTCTCTAGGGAACAGTAAAAAATGGGAAGGTAATAAATTTAATAACAAAATACGCAAGCTGTCATAACAAGTTTTTTTTTTCTGTAGTGGTACCTTCTTAAAATCACAGATAGCTAAAGTGCCTGTTGTCACCAACTTCCATTCCTGAAGGAAAAAGGCAGCAGAAGCAAGCACCCACCTAGCAGATAGTGTTTCAAATACAACATTAGCACAAATGTTGAACCTGTGAATCTAAATAAGAAAACATTTTCATGGCAGCAAAGCCAAATCACTCCAAAATCTTATAAATCATTTGCTCCGATAAATTGTCAGAGTGAGTCTGAAATTGGAAGATGTATCTCCTTTGTTGTGATGTTATTTGTTTGTGGTTATGGAGACGAGATGTTTTTCCTGGTGCTGAAAGCCATGAAATGACTGGCAGAATTCAAAGAATGAAAATATAGGTCTCAAGTGGGAAACTGTATAAAAAGATAACATTAGCTTTCTTGGAATTTTTTTCTTTGAGTGGATTATTTCAGGAAAGAGTCTGACATTTTGAAGAGAAGGAACTGGACAATATTTCTTTTTCTACCTAAGGTTTTCCCCTCACTGCACTTAGTGGCCGTGTAAAACTGAGCTGGAACGAGCGAGCTGGGGATGGATTTCTCTGCCTATCCACAGGTCTTTTCCTTCCTGGCCCACAAGCAGTGCATCCACTCCAGCCCAAAGAACCAGTTTCATCAGCATAAAGCCTTGTGGCCTTTGTGGCCTAATAAATCCTTGGGCTTATCCAGAGACCCCAAGGAAAGCCATCTGGGCTATGCTGGTTGCAATTTGCATGTGCCATCAAACAACTGCAACCATCAGCTGAGGGCCGCGTTTGGTTGCTACCAGTCCTCAATACGTGACAGGTTTTCTCTTTCCTTAACAGTTCTTCGAGTCATTCCATTCTTTTGCTTTGTCTTTGGCCCTGTTTAGGTGTGGTGGATGTAAAACAAATTAATTTATCTCACAGGGGTTTGGTCTCTCTGTAAAATCTGCAGACCCAGGTGAGGACATTGAAAATCGCCTTGGCTAACCATTGAGTGCCTCTACCAGGATCAAAAGCTATCTCAGTCTGGTAACTCCCTTTCAACCATCCCCCATTTATCTCATATATTTCATTTGCCACCATATATCTCATTTGCTTTCACCATATATCACCATATATCTCATTTGCTTTCTGGTCCATGGCTTCCGAGAGCTTTATTTGTCACAAAACTGCTCTATCTGAACTGTGGTTTGACCCGACAGAAAGACAGCTCTAGTTTACAACTTATTTTATGCAACAAGCCCAAATAATGTGTCAGAGGAGGGAAAAGAGTTTCAAATTATTGTTTTCAAAGTTGACAGACAGCTCTGAAGTCTAAGTGGGCAAGTTTTTAGTTTAAAGGTAATCTCAGCTAAAGATTGCCTTGTGGCAATTTTCAGTGAAACAAATTTAAACAGAAACTTTGTGGTATGGATCATGCAAAGCATTGACATGTTCTTTGAATAAGTTTAGGTCACCAGCCAGGTGAAGGTAATACTATCTACGAAACAGGTATCATCCACATCCCATCTTCAGACAAGAGTGAATCAGGCTGAATTTTGAGTACAAATCTCCCATGGGGGCAGTGTTCACACCCCCAGCAATTAGGTGTGGTGCTGTGGTCTTCCTCCACGCTCCTTCCTTGCAACCCCAAGCTCATGATGACTGTAGTCTCTATGGTCACGTTTCCACCATGCAGATGTCCACATGGTTGCATACTGAGTGACCACTTGCCCGTAACTCTCTTAAGAATAAAGAAACCAGCAAATTGGATCTGGCACAGCCCTTTCAGCCCCTGGTCATGTCCCAAGTGTTTAAGCCATGTTAGAGCCCTGTGGAGAAAGGTGAAACGACAGAATGAGCCTCCTTGGTACCCTCCCATTTTACAACAATTATTACTTCCAGGGATTTTACAATAGCAAGTTCAGTCTGGAGCATTGGGCTTATCACCCATAGATGGACATATCCTCTTATGATAGTGTTTAATTACAAATCACAAATCAAATCCCATTTTACCCTCAGCTCTACTTTCATCTATATCCTGTGACAATAGAGTTCAGAGATTAATTATGAACTGCAAGAAAAAGGGCTTATATTTGGTTGTTTTAAACTTACTGCTGGATAAGTACATTGGCACCCCCCAGATCTGTTGTGACAGCATCTAAATGTCCCTTTTCCTTTTTTAAAAACCCAGTCATAATTCCATAGACTTCCATTACAACCCTATGAAGCAGGAGTCACCTCATTTCTGGAACTGAGAGTTCTAGTGACTTCAGGCTTCCTGGGTAAACACTGTGCCAGACCTCTGATCCTCACCATACACTCTATTCTTTGCAATTCCACCGTGTACTGTCTGAAAATAGATAACTGGACTCACATCCAGCATTTAAGAAGCAGGAGCACCAGCGACTGACGTAGTAGCACACTGGTTTCTGGTCAGCTTGCCATTTCTCTCTTAATAACTCTGACAGGCTGCTTGTCTTTTGGGATACTGCAAAGCATTACTCTGGTGTTTTCAGACTCAGCTGTCTCAGAAACATCTCTGGTTTTGAGAGACATGTGCCTGTTTTTTCTAGACAATGGAGACTTTTCTGCTTGTAGAGCTGCCCTTAAACTTGCTGTGATTGCTAATTTCAACCAAAAAGCATGAAGCCAATGTATGGCTGCAGATACCATACTGAGATTAGAGCAGGCTTCTTCCTAACAGTAGGTGAAATACAGAGCTGGCACAATTCATCTCTGAACAGCACCAGGTAGCTCTGACCTCCTGCCTGGGACTGGAAGGTGCATGGGAGAAAAGGGTGCCAAAGGAACAGGCTGTTTAAATATTTTATTTCAGTTTGGACTGTAAAGCAAGTGTGTTCTTGCTTGCTTCAACAAGTAAAGATGTGTTCTCTGGGAGAAATGGCTTACAATAAGAATTTGTTCCTATGAAGAGATTTTATTAATGTTATTTGTTCAGAGAACTTTGGAAAAGTGATGGAGCCCATATTCTTGACCAAATCAGCCTATTGTTAACCAAATTTAACCCTTCACCTCTGTAAAAAAGAAAGGGCAATGTAAATATTGCTTAGTCTCATTTTCCATATTCCCAGTGTTATTATTTCAGTGTCACATGGGCCCTCCACACACATTTAAAGTGCATATGCTGAGAGGAACCCTTTGACTCTGCTCTTTTTGTTATTTCAAAGTCCAGGAATGAAATATACCGTTTATGTGACTCCAGGCTTTGCACTTGTTCATATGATGTGTATACTGTTCATAAACTGGGTTTATAAAATGAAATGACCTCAGCCATGTAGTCTTCAAGCCCCAGGTCCAGATGTTGACACAAATCCTTCAGTCTCAAGCTCATTTCTTTATGTGATTGATAGTTTTTATTTTAATTTTGTCTTTTATTTTTTTCTTGCTACTTAGAAGAATGCATAACTAAAATTAAAGAATCTCAATATCCAGCCTTCTCCACTGGAACTTTGAAACGCCTTTAGAGGTCACAATTTCTTCCTTCCTTATTTATTTGCTCTTCCAAAATATGCTTCTAAGAAGTTGTGATTTCTCCTCACTGCAGAAGACAGACAGAACTCTCATTAGTTCCAGATACCATCCAGATCGTGCCCTAATACAAGACATGCAGTGGATTTGGAGTGGGACCTGTAAGCACCTGTATTGCCTAGATGGAGCAAACAGAAGAGTCTAGTGGAAGTAAATTTTACTCCGTAAAATGCTTTATATTTACAAAAGTCCAGATTTCATGATGTCCCAGAATTCTCTTCCTCCTCCTCCTCAAATACATAAAAGTTGCTCTCCTTTTTAATATTAAAACAACTATACTATGACATTTGCTCTTAGCTTGGGATGAATTAGAAATCAAAAAGATCTGACTTTCTAATCTGCCATTGCACCAGACCACCTAAAGCTTTCTCTTCTCTGGTCTTATTATATAGGAATAAAATATTCTTTGCCTCTTTCTTATCTCTTTCTTTTATTAGTCAAATAAACTTTATTCCTTCTTTTTTTTTTTTTTGTCTTCTTGAGTGGTCTCAGGGTGAAACACGGGAAGTTCCACCTCAACATGAGGAGGAACTTCTTCCCTGGGAGAGTGACAGAGCCTGGAACAGGCTGCCCAGAGAGGCTGTGGAGTCTCCTGCTCTGGAGACTTTCCAGCCCCACCTGGCTCTGTTCCTGTGTGGGCTGCCCTCGGTGACCCTGCTCTGGCAGGGGGGTTGGACTCGATCATCTCCAGCGGTCCATGCTACCCCTACCATTCTCTGATTCTATAAAATGCCCCTGGGTATCAGGCCAGGCAGGGAGGGGCTGCAGTGCAAACTCAGCCACACCAGTGACTCCCAGGCATCATGGGGGTGTTGCAAACAGGGCCTGTGCCAGAGGAAGCAGCCAGGAATGTGTGGCTGTGCTCTGCAACCTCAGCCCAAAGGGGAATATTAGGGCAAAATTAATAATAATAATTAATAATCCTTTACATCTGATATCTCTTGATTTCTGAAGACTGTTGATTGGCAAGCACCAATTAAAAAGAAGAAATCTGGACATTTGTGCAGACAGATGGATGTCTTTCCTCACTCTGGAAAGCCCAGGAAGAAGCATAGGGAGACCTTGGGGAGTCTTCTCAGTGAACCACCAACTTCAGTCTCTATGGGACAACCAGAGCTCCATCTTGCTGCCTCAGGAGGACAACTGTGAATAAGGAAGAGCAAGATCCAGCAGCCCTGAGCATTTGCTGGCAGCATCCCAGCAGGTCCACCAAGAGAGGAAGACCAGGAGAAGAGTTTATACCTATTTTATTTGGGTCCATTAGGTCAGCTTTGAGTTTTTGAGCATCCCTAGTAACTGAAAGAGGTCCTGATGACCCGTGTTCCATGCTACCCCTACTACATGATTTTTTTTTAGTACTACAGGGGAAAATATGGTACTACCCTTACATGAACATTCAGACTGCATTTATCTGAGGAAAATAAATTGTATGTAACACAAAACGACATGATGTGTTGGGAATGCCTAGGCATCTAACAAAGCATTGAAAAACTCTGGGTGCTATAGACAGTAAGGAAGCTCATGGCCACTTGTAAAGGGATAATGCCAAAGAAACTACCCCTGCTGCTTGGTAAGAGACCATCCATGATCATGGCAATAGTCAGGGCGGTTGACCCAGCAGACTGTCATCAGGAGATGGACATGCAGGAAAGACAATGAGTATCTCTTCCAGCCAGAATGGGATGCTCAGATGATGTACATCAAGCACTGCTAGTATTGAGTGACCAGGCCAGGTACTTACCAGCCCTAAAACAGAGTCAGAACTGACTTGTTCCATTTTAAAGACAGGAACTACATGGCCACATTAAATTGTTACTTCTCGTTATAAAAATGGGCTATGTGGAGGGCATTCAAGCAAGAACTGAGGTCATGAAAGGCAAGGTACATTTTATCAGACAGTAGGTTGCAATGCACTGAAGCAAAATTCAAATTATTCAGTACCATGGGAACCTGAGCACAAAACCTCTTCCCCTGGGTACTTACAAAACAAGTGAAAGGCAGGAAGAGCCAGCAGCAAAAACTGCACAGACAAGAAGAGATGTCTACTTGGAAATGCTGTGCTCTTGCAGCAACCCTCCCAGGGACTAAACACCAGCTCAGCAAGAGACAGATGAGTAGGAAGATCAAGACCCCAGGGTAAGCTGACAGACAGGCTGTCAGCAGCCACAGGCACAACAATGCTGGGACAGACCAGTGGTTCTCAACAATAAAGGGAGCCAAAAGTAAAGTCACTATAGGATAGTCACTGAGTAGAAGACTGGCTATGAGGCAAAAGGCAACAGTGTGATCTGCAGCGAGACATGGGGCATAACTGGTGCTCTGGGCAGCGATGGAGATAAAACTGAAGCCTGATCAGCAGAAGGCAGCTGGTGAGCACACAGGAGAACAAGGAAGATGTAGTAAGATCTCAGGAATGAACTGTTTTGACGCAGGAGTGCTGGGGAAATGAGTGTCCCAGGAAGCCAGAGGAGCAGCAGGGTACCAGCTAGCAGGACTCAAGCAGCCAGAGAGGCTTGTAAAGCCCCATCAGTAGCAATAATACAAAAAAGATGTGAAAGTCTGGACTGAAGAGGAGAACACTCGAAAGACAGCAAGGTTCAAGGTACTGCTGGGTGGTAGCAGTAAAAGTCAGAGCCTGGTTCAGGCTACACAGGGGTAACTGTGTGCTCGGCAATAGCTGCCAACATGTAGACAATAAACAGCTACGAGGGGAGATTAATGGCCTTCACAGGTCTTGGAAGGAGCATGCGTGGCCATGGTGAGGGGCTTGGAGGGGGCACCAGGAACTGCATCTGCATTTGTTTGGCTAGAATGGCTGCAGCGGCTCAGGTTTTACAAGTGTGGAGTCCTTTCATGTTGTTGTCCAGCTCCCAGAACATGAAACACTTGAGGTGAAATCCTGCCCCCGCTGAAGTTAATGGGAATTTTGCCTTGAGTCTGGTTTCTCTCTGCTCACACTATCTGGTATAAGGAAAGACAGATCCCACCTTGAGGGGGAGAGAGGAGGGATACAAGGAGGCAAAGAAAAGCATTAGTGCAACTTTGCTGTTGAGTGTGTGCTGGGGTGGGGGTACAGGGCTGGTGTCCCTTACCACTGGGGGATGCGGCAAGCCTAGGGCTTGCTGAGCTGGACAGAGAGAGGGAGCAAGGCTGAGAGGGCAGGAAAGCCCTCAGCACAGAAGAAGGGAGATGAAGGTGGGAGATGGCAGGAGAATAAAAGAACAAGCTCAATTAAAATCTTCAGCAAGGAGCTCCCAAAAGGCTAGGGCCGGGAGACAAACCACCACCATAGAGCAGGAGGGCAGACAGGGCCAGGACACCAAAAAGGGACTTTTACTGCACTAGCAAAGACACAGGAGAGTTGGGAAAAGCATGAGGACAAGTTTTCTACAATGCCTTGCTGGTGTCTTAGTTTCTCTGCTTCATTGTCAAGGCAAAACACATTCCTGCTGTACTGCTGAGGTGAGTACCTNAGGGAGCAAGGCTGAGAGGGCAGGAAAGCCCTCAGCACAGAAGAAGGGAGATGAAGGTGGGAGATGGCAGGAGAATAAAAGAACAAGCTCAATTAAAATCTTCAGCAAGGAGCTCCCAAAAGGCTAGGGCCGGGAGACAAACCACCACCATAGAGCAGGAGGGCAGACAGGGCCAGGACACCAAAAAGGGACTTTTACTGCACTAGCAAAGACACAGGAGAGTTGGGAAAAGCATGAGGACAAGTTTTCTANCTTTCATGTTGTTGTCCAGCTCCCAGAACATGAAACACTTGAGGTGAAATCCTGCCCCCGCTGAAGTTAATGGGAATTTTGCCTTGAGTCTGGTTTCTCTCTGCTCACACTATCTGGTATAAGGAAAGACAGATCCCACCTTGAGGGGGAGAGAGGAGGGATACAAGGAGGCAAAGAAAAGCATTAGTGCAACTTTGCTGTTGAGTGTGTTTTCTGCAATGCCTTGCTGGTGTCTTAGTTTCACTGCTTCATCATCAAGGCAAAACACATTCCTGCTGTACTGCTGAGGTGAGTACCTTCAGCTCTCTGAGAAACCAGAATTAGTTGAGTTTATTTCTTTATCACAAGAGGAAGGCAACAACATTGCCATCAGGTCTACGAGTATTTCATCAGGAGACTTGAATCCTCTGGGTTCATAGAGAGCAAGTGGCAGAAGCAAGGAGACAGGAAGACCATGTGCAAAAGGTAGTTCAGTATCTGGAAGTTGTGTAAGATGCCTCTAGAGGAAAAGCAGCAGCTGCACGCATCTGAGCTGCGCCAATTCCTTTGACTTTCATTGTATATTTAGAAGAGATGCTATGGAAGACAAAATGAAAGACCTCGCAGAAGAGGTCCTTTCCTTTAGCTGAAAGCTACAATTGTGATACGTACAATTCCTGACTGTCACGGTGCTGAAAGTGCTACCAAAAAGATCAGAGACAAAGGAAATTCCCACAGCAGAGCTGCCACTGACAGATGACAGCAATGCTTAGAAAGGTAGAAAAAGAGTCAGAGAAAGAGAATCTGTGGGCAGACATGCTCAGGGCTTTTTTTAACCTTTGGCTGGAACATTTTCTGATGGGAAATGCCGACTTGACTATATTGACATTTCCCTTTTTCATTTCCTTTAACAAAGTGTATCTGAAGCCAGCTGCTTGCCTAGAAGCTTCTTGTCCTTCTTTGGACAAAGTGGACATGAATTTCCCAAGAGGCCGTGCTGACCGAGTCCAGCGTATTTGTCTCACAGGACCTGGCAATGGTACCAGGCTCCCTGTCCCACCACCCACAGCACCAGTGCTGGGGCTAGGAGTTGGACTGGACCACCAAAAGCTCTTAGCAGATGAAATGAGCTGGCACCAAGGAAGCAGAAATCTTTCCATTTTCACTCTTCTCATTCACATGGAAAGTGATTTCTGGGAAAACAATTATTGATTCTATGCTCTTTCCTCCTCAGCATAAGTGGGACCATCCTTGGTGCAGACCCATCTCCCAACATGTCATGGCCACTGGGCTACTGCATGTCTAGTTGGTCGCCTGTACCCTGCCTGTCTCCACACAGCCTCACCTCATCCCTCTGCACCACCGCAAAGAATTGTTCCCAGCTCATCGGGCTGTTGTGAGGCCTAATTACTGAGTGTTTATGAAGAACCTCATTCATTAGAGGAGCTTGAGCTATATAAGTGCATATTATCATTTAGGATACTTCAAGATGAAAGGCACTTAAGTGCTTGACAAACCGAGAAAGCAAATGTACACAGGAATCGTGCCGTTCGCCTCTGAAATGAAGCATCTGGGCTGAGATGTAACAACTGTTTCAGACAGCAGCGTGAGGTGAGAACAGCAACCCCCCCCTCCCTGAGGCTCAGCTGAATGTCCCAGAGCAGCAGCAATGCCTCTGCCTTGGAGGCCATCTGGGGTGGGGGCTGCCAGAGAGACCCTGGCACTGGGGGTGGTGTCCTGGCATGGGGAGTCTGAGCTGAGGAGCGGGATGGCTCTGGCTGGGCACTGCTGGGCTGCTGGATGCTCACACATCTCAAAGGCTACAGCCAGCAGCTTTGCAGATGAGAGCTTCCCTTCCTGGTTCTTTCAACAGGAGAGGAAGAGAAGGGAGGACAGCAAGAGGTCGTGTGCCACGTGCCAGCACCAGAGCAGGTCACCTACAAGGAGCAGTGCAAGTTCAGGGCAGGAAAGATTCATCGAGCCATGTTTTTTATGGCTATTTTGCATGCATAACTTTGAGCTGAAATAAACACTAGCAGATGATTTAAGTCCTCTCCAACAGGCCCTGTAGCGTTTCAGAGGTATTAGCAGCATGCCTCCAATAAGGAGTGCTCTGGTTTTCCATGATAAATCCGTGCTACACTGAGCCTCCCACGTACACAAGTACTCAATTTCTGCAGCAAGTGCAGATAGCAATGAAGAGGCCTGGAAGGAAACCAGAAAGTAGATTATTGAGTACCATAGACCATTTAAAACACGTGCTGTAGTGAGACTGAAGCTTTTTAGAGTGCCTTCATGAGATAGATACATCCCTGGTTTTGCTCTGCCCAAGCTAGAATTCTTGAAAAGCATGTATTTCCTTCATAGCATTTTGCCAAGCTCCTAAACAGCACAGGATTAGTATGTACTATTAAATTTATTTTGTTGAGGTCTTTTTTTGTTGTTCTTTTTTTTGTTCAGTTATTTAAACTGTGTACAACACCCTGATATCAAAGCACTGAATGAAAAATAAACTGGACTATATTTTGAAGACTCATTAGGGGAAAAAAAAATGCTGAACAAGACTTCTTAGATGCTTTCTATATTGCTAAGCCCTAAAGTGTGTGTGGCAGTACACGAAGGACACCACTCACTTGACTTGTATATTGTTTCTTAAGATATAGGAGAACTGTTTCATGTTTGCCACCTAATAATCACGGGGGTCTTTATTTCCCAAATGTCAGTGTGTCAATTTATGGTTTAATTCTGAGGTCATCCATTTTTCTCTCACTAACTGCACTGTCAGAGGAGATCTTATCCTTTGCACTGTCCACCTGTGAACAACGGCTCATTTTCTGCATCCTCTGCTCTCCCCTCTTATTGATCCCCATGGCCTGAGTCACTTTATTACCATAACTTCTAAGAAGACATCCAGGCAAATCCAAAAGCCTTCACTGGCCATTTTAGACAGGCTGTAATGTATTTTGGGCTGTGTCTCTATTTTATTTTTTTCATTGAATCTTTGGTCCCACAACAAGAGCAGATGTGTTATTCAAAATAATTTGGTAGGGTCTAAACCAATTAGTTTTGGTTTGGGAATTACAAATCATAGAATCATAGAATGTTAGGGGTTGGAAGGGACCTCTGGAGATCATCGAGTCCAACCCCCCTGCCAATGCAGGGACACCCAGGGCAGCCCACACAGGAACAGATCCAGGTGGGGCTGGAAAGTCTCCAGAGCAGGAGACTCCACAGCCTCTCTGGGCAGCCTTTTCCAGGCTCTGTCACTCTCACAGTGAAGAAGTTTTTCCTCATGCGGAGGTGGAACTTCCTGTGTTTCAATCAAATCCTGCTGACAACACTTTTTAAGTCAGTAGAGCTTCATGATCTTGGAAGGGATTAGGAGGGCTTCCCTCTTTTAAGAAACCCCAAGGTATGAGAGGGCCATATGGCATAACCCATACTGAGCTGAGCCTGGGGCTGAGGAGGGGAAGGAGTAGGGATCACACCCCACCTTGCAGGACAGCTGGGGGTTTCCTCCCAGCTCCTGCCACTCACCAAACAGCTTTGGCCTTTGGCTGTTGTGTCCCTTACTTTTATCATCCCTGTGGCATCCTCTGCTGCCTCTGACATGCTCTCACCAGCCATCACTGTTATCTTCCTCTGTAGCTGTAGCACAGTCAGGTTCTGTTTCTGCTTTGTGCACATGGGAGATGGGGCTGTTAGTTATCTACGGGACCATACGTCAGCAAGGCAGCAGTTATCAGTAGGTCACCTTGCAGATCACCAGTCAAACAGAACTTAAGCCTAAAACAATAGTTAACATTTGCTGGCATCTACTTACATCCATCTGTCTTGAAAGAGACCCTCAACTGGGAGTCTGAAGAGTCTTAAAACTTTCTGAGTTCTTGTATTGCTGGCCATCTCCACTCCGGGTGACACCCCGGAGAGGAGTTTTGCTCTCTGCACCTCTAAAAGTGAAACTGGTTTTACTCTAATTGATGCTTTTAGGACCAAAAGTGTTGGCCCATGCTGATAAAGACACACTGAGCTGTTTTGATACTGACTGAATGCCACCTTTACATGAATTTAAAGATGAAGAAAAAGTAAATTATCTTTATGCTGTATAAAACCAGACCATTATTTTACAATGAAAGAGTGTAGTGCAACACAAGGAGATGGAGTATTGTCTAACTTGTTGAAGTTTATGGATGTATCTTTTATATTTTCTCATGAAAAATCAGTGATTTAGGGGATTTATAATAGAAAGGATCCTGTGATACAACCAGTACCTTCAGATTCCCAGAGCAGAACTGAAGTGCCTCTCCCAGCAATGCCCTAAGCAGGCAAGGACTTGTTCTGAGGAAGACTGAGCTCCCTCCAGCATCACTGACATCAAGCTTAATTCGTCAGTTTCTCACATGAAGTTAATTTGCATCTATGCTGGATTTCTTGCAGCCCAAGGCTGAGGTTTTTGAGAACTTCAGCATCATTTGGAATAGTTCCTGAGTATATCCAAGGTGGCCCCCTCAAATATGATAGACATTAGCAAGCAGGTATCTGTGAACAAAGAAGAAAGTGGAGGAGGAAAGGATGGGAGGAAAATCAGACAAAAGGCAAAACCCAGGCAAGATAATAGGGCCAAGGCAAGTTCACAGTTAGTGTAAGGTGCTGGATTGAACCCCTAAAGCTCTGTAAACTCTTGAATGCATACAGCTGAAGGCACAGGCTGAGTGGACTGATTAGCTCTGCTAAAGCTGGAAGATATCTGACTTGGTCATTAAATGTTGACTATTCTGAATGGAGATATGAGAGACACACTTTATCTAATGCAGAGCTTGATCTGGTATGCCAGCTTCAAAAGAACAGCTGCTGCAAGTGTGGTTCCCAAGGACTGATTAAATGTTGGAAGGAAATTTTCAGAGTCAGAATTTATGTTGTGGAGAAGTAACTTTAAAAATAAAACACAGCCTAAGTTTAACAGAATGTTTCTGTACCAGCTGCTTCTGGAAACAGTCTCTCCAATGCAGAAAATACTTCTTAATAATATGCTGTGCTCTTGCATAAGAACAGGAGAGGGATATTTAGTAGGCAGGAAGTCAAAGTGAAGTCGTATCTCTTTCTTTATCCAACTTCACAGATACAAAGGAGGGAAATGAGCACCCAAAAATTGATAACGAGCAATGACATGTTAAAAGTTTTTCTTCAGTGTTAATAAAATAAATGTTATTCCATGTTTGTCATAGGGATAGGAGTAAGAAGGGATGAAGGAAGGAGGTGGTGAATATAAAAACCGGTCCACATACCTGGGGGAAACAAAAGAAACCCAGAAGTGGCAATGGGGCTAAGTCTGCTAGAGAGAGAGAGAGGGACTCGCCATGGTGAGGGGAGGGATGGAGAAGGGCCTTCATCCTGCTGTGGCCTCTTAAGTCTTCCCTCTCTTGCCAGGACTTAGGCTAGTGGGACAAATTCACGTGTAAGTCAATGAAAGTTGCATCCTTTTTGTGTTTCCTTCAATCCCCCTTCATATCTTACATGGATTTAAATGTGTAGATGTCTTACAAGTCAAGAGGCTGAAAGCTCATACAAGCCAAAGCAGCATGTAAATCAGAGCAATTAATTTTCTTTCTTTTTTTTTTTTGTCAGGTGAGCCTAAGAAGTAAAGAGGAGTCTAATTTAATTCCATAGGGAGTCTAATTTAATTTAATGGGGTCTAAGCTACGCTGCTATTATACAGACACAGTCTAAGGCTGCCCAATGTTTCTCCACTCATGCTGATACAAGCCCTCCTTGGGCACCTCTCCTCAGCACGACCANACAGAATGTTTCTGTACCAGCTGCTTCTGGAAACAGTCTCTCCAATGCAGAAAATACTTCTTAATAATATGCTGTGCTCTTGCATAAGAACAGGAGAGGGATATTTAGTAGGCAGGAAGTTAAAGTGAAGTCGTATCTCTTTCTCTATCCAACTTCACAGATACGAAGGAGGGAAACGAGCACCAAAAAATTGATAATNATGTTTCTCCACTCATGCTGATACAAGCCCTCCTTGGGCACCTCTCCTCAGCACGACCAAGACAATGTTTAGTAGATGTTTGAACTTTATTCTATGATTCTGTGATTCTCTGATCCTCAGTGTGTGCAGCTGAAGGAGTGTGTGGCATTTTCTGTGCAGCTGGGAGAAGCTCAGTCGCAGTAGGTGGAAATCCATGCTGGGGTGTTTCCCAACTTTACTTAAAATCTACCCAGCAAATAAAGCCATTATGGTGGTGGAAAGTGTTATAGTCACAGTATAAATCACACCTTTAGGAAAACACTGGGAATTTTCCGAAATATCTGTGGGCAGAACTTTAGGGCCTATGTTAAGGCCCTCGTATATCAAGGCTATCCCTCCAGGTTTATGATGAAATGAAAAATGTCTCAGAGTCTATATCTGCAGTCAAAAGGTTCTAGGATTATTTACCACACAGAAGATGCGTCAGAGGTGATTGGGTACAAATACTGCAAGTCTTCTGAAGATTAATGAAAGGCTTTGGACTCTATTCTTTTCCTACTTATTCTGGATATGAATAAAAAGTAACTTTATTAAAGGCAGTGAATTACAACAATTACCAGTATGGGAGGAGAATGGGCTCTCTGGGTAGATTCCAAGGTTTCATCACACCGTTTCGCTGTCTGTTTTCTTACTATGATCCCCTTTTTTTTGTTATTTTGTCAAGTCAGGCTGAAAGAGATTAAATCCCAGCTCCAATAACTGCTCCATAGCTTAAGGTCTATGAAATATTTATGCACTCAGGAGTTTGCTTCTGCATAATAACTTTCAAAGATTGATAATGTTCCATTGCTGAGGTTTTCAACTGATGGCGTTAACTTTTAACATGCACTTATTTATTGCCCCTAATGCTTTCCTTCTCCTTGGCTACCTCCAGCTCAGCAGAGCCTGTGCCACCAGCATACTGCAAGGAGTGGTGCAAAGCGCGATGAAAAAAGGGCTTGGGAGGGACGAGCAGCTAAAGGGAGCCATTCCCGTTGCTGTCATTTGGGTCACTAAGAAGGCAGAATCTTGGGACTTGTCTAACCCAAAATGCTGTGGAAGTGGGGTCTGCTCCCAGGAGAGTGGCAACCCACCTGACACTGGAGCTGCCAGGTCTGGCAAGGCTGGCAAAGCAAGCGTGAGACTTTCCTTTCCTTAACAAGCTTCAGGCCCCACAGTTTCAGAGCCTTCCTCCAGCCCCAACAGTCTCCTTTCACATTTGGGAACAAATCAGCATTGCATATGGGTACAAAACATGGTCAGGAAAAGAAGAGAACCCCTATTTTGAGGGAAATGAACCAACAATGGGCTCAGCAAGTCATTTGTGGTCTGCTTGGCAGGGCCCAGATCGCTTTTCTTCCCTTGATCCATGCAGAGATAGAGAAGTAGGGCTGCAGCACTTAAGGCCTTGGCACCGTCATCTCAGCTGGATTTGGAGTTACTCCAGGAGGCCCAAGAAACCTGCCCCTCAGGCCAAAAACTGGAGGCTGGGAGTACTCGGGGCTGTTGTGGAGTTTGGATGATTTAAGGTAGATAGCAGCAATTTGAAAATGCCTATTGCTTGGCTACACCTTCAGCCTGTGAAAATGTTTGTGGATCGTTCTGAGGTTTCAGCTGCTGCAACGATGTGATTACTTCTCTTTATGAACCTTGGTTTTTTTCCGGGAAACATGTCCACCTGCAAAAAGCTCAAAGAAAAGAACCCATAAATTCCAATTCTTAGGAAAGAGCACAGAAGTTCTTCACTCAGAAGATTTCTTCTGAGAAATTAATTGTATTGGTTATTTCCCAATTTCGCGTTGGGATAATGACAAGATCAATAAAGAACAGGAATGTCTTTGACACATTTCCAGGAACAAAGCGTGTAAAGCTCAGCTATGTCCTTGGACTCACAGAGTATCATCTATCATTTGCCACGGCCGTTTCACAGTTGTGACAGGGTTGCCTGGATGAGATTTGAGCAAAGTATTTAACCTCAGGTGGCTACTAGCAAAACTGCTGTGCTTAAGGTATTTGCCCATTCAGATGATGCAGTCTTGGGTTTCTTATTTGCTGAAAATTATGACTCGTTATGTGTCACTTTGCATTCTGCATATTCACTTTCAGAACAGACTTCTGTTTTTTAAGAGTGGAAATGTAGAGCATCATCCTTCTGGTGGGTTCCATGGGAGCACAACAACACTAAGAGGTGTGTTCCTCAAGTGGTAAGTAAATTCACCTGTCTGAACAACATTTCCCCCTCACAAAATTCCCACTGCTGCTGTAATTTCCAAATAATCATCAGCATTTGGAAGACTATGGGAAAATCTTCAGGATTAAGGGAGTCATTATTTTGCATGTGAAACTAAAACTCTAAAAGCTGCAGAGTTCTGCTTGCAAATCACAGAGGCAAAGTTGTCTTTCCCATATATGTGGGACAAGCAGTGCAGGTATCCCAAGATATTCCCTGCTGTATTCTGACACATTCTGCTGTTGCTGATTCTGAAAAGCTCACATCTGGTGCCTGCCATAGAGACAGGTTGGTCTGAAATGAAATTCTCAAGAAAAAAACATTATGGTTATATGTGTTCTTATTCCCCCGATGGAAAATGGTGGAATTACAGGAACACTTTAAAACCACAGCCCACACCTGTACAATGTTGATGTTTAAAGATGGAAACAGAGAGGTAATGAAACCAAGACATGGTGCAAAAGGCAAATGGGGGACATGGTGGGAGCTATGGTATCAGGGCTGCAGTGCTGTCATGCTTACAGTGAAGACTTTAATGTCTGGATCTGCCTGCTTAGTCCACAGCATTTACCATCAGTTCTTGGGTTTGTAATCACACATTCCAGGTAAATAAATCCTCCATTGCCAGTCCTCTGAAAACATGACACTTGAGGGCTTTAATTTTGAGATAAAAGTGATCTTCTTCAGACAGAAACTATGGCATTATACTAATGGAATTGCCTAGAATGGAAAGAGTTAGGTATGATAGCACTGGCTGGTAGCACTGACACTATCGATGTGCAGGATATCCAGCTCTTCTACTAGGAGGAGAAGATTATCTCAGACCAAATGCCTTTGGTGATATGTGTTATCTTGGATGTTTGCAGTTGCAATCACTAAAGAGGCTGCTGGTCTCTTACTGTAAGCCCCATGTCCATCTTCTTCTACTGTGGCACTCAGCAAATGAGAAGCTCTTCCAGTCTGTTCTCAGTCCAACATTTTTATAGTTCTGGGCAAGTTCTAAACTCTCAGTTATAGCACTGTAATTTTCTTGACATTCATTATAAAGGAGCGTGCATGAGAAAGAAATGGAAAGAGAACAGGGAATATTTCTCTTCTGGAAATGCTGCTATGCCACACCCCTTAAAAAAAGAAAAAAAAAAAAAGAAGAAAAAAAAGGAAAAATACATGATGTTTATAAGTCATGGCTGTTGAAAAAGTCCTACTTTATGTACCATGTAAAAAAACCCTTAATTTATATTATTTCAGTAATAACATTCCTACCAAATTCAAAGGTGCAGACTCATGCCCTAAATAGGAAAACCTCTTGTGGGTTTTGTGGATAAATGAAAAGAAAAACAATGTTCAGGATAACAGTCCAACATATATTGGAAAAAATAATAGTCTTCAGAGAACAGCTTCAATGGTTTCAGGATTAGAATTAGGACGAGCTGCTGGTGCTGAGAAAATCCCTCTTTAGAATGAGACCGTGCGTCGGTGGGGAATGTGCTCCACTCCTACAGAGGCAAGGCAAACATATGTTCATCCAGAGCAATGACTGTACCTACTTTGGAGGGGTTTGCTTCAAGTGACTCTTATGTCTCTTGAGGAATTGTGCTTTTCAAATCCTACCAGAATCTTCCATCAGCTTCATTTCAGCCACAATTTCTATAAGGATTTCATAAAATATTTGAGGATACAGTATCCTTCAGCTGTTTTTGGGAGATCTATATATTAAAAACACTGCTGGACTCCAGAAAGTCTCCTGGAAGGATGGCTACAGTGAAGAGTATCACCATCTCTGCATGTGACCCTCATGGTCAAGAAAGTTTAAGTCCAAGGAAGAGATGCATGCTTGTTCACAAAAGCTGATTATCTTAAACACAGAATCACAGAATCATAGAGGGGTCGGGGTGGGAAGGGACCTCTAAAGATCATCCAGCCCAAGCCCCCTGCCAGAGCAGGACTGCCTAGAGCAGATTACACAGAAACAAGTCCAGGTGGCTTTTAAATGCTCTGCTTCAAGTATTTGTGAAAGTAGGTAGAGGAGCTGAGTTCTGTACTTATAAGGCAGATGAAGCACTGGCAGATGCAAAAGGTTATGGGGCTCAGTGATATGTTAAGGTGCCATTCAAAAAAGCCCTTTTAGGTGCCTCCAATTCAGGCAGTACTTTAAGATAATGTGGTTGAGAAGAGGATGCAGAAGAAAGAGGTAGCTTGCTTACAGGCTAGAGAGTGGGAGGGCTAGGTCCTCACAAAACCCTGTCTGCTTCTGAGGGAGCTACCTAGAAGAAGACAACAGAAAATAGAAGAAGTGTCACTGCTCTCTGGAAGTTAGAGATGGCTCAGAGCTTCATGTCACTAATCTCTGCTCAGGCATGGCTCGGAGGTGGGGGCCTTCTCCTGAGGTTCAGCACCCCTGGGCAGGACTTGAGAACCAGGTGGCCATGTTGCCCCATGACACTTGCTTTTATCTGGTGTTTAACGTGTGGGAGGATCTTCCAGGAAAAGGAAATCTGTTTTCATTGCCTGAAGGGGTCTGAAGGGGATCTGTCCATCATCTTCTGCTTTGAGGCGTACCCGGTTGACTAACTTAGGGTGACAGGTGACAGGGAGGCTGTGGAGAAGTGGTGTGCAGAGCATTCCAGTGGCCATACTCCACTTGGGATTTACCCCTCTATCAGAAGGGATCAGAGCCTTGGCTTGGGGAAGGTTATTGAAAATGTTTTTCTCTCAAACTTATCAGAAGCTGGTGGAATTATTCCTCTGGCTGTATGGGTTTGAAGAACTCGGGAATCTGGCCTCACAGTGGTGAGAGATTGTTCCCTGCAGGATACATTCTGGAACTAATGCAATTTTCCTGCATGTTTGAATGAGATGCTATTAATATGTATCGACTGCTCACTTAGCAATAATTGTATCTACTTCATTACTGATGACAGTAATGTTGCCATTTAGGAATTTTATTAAAAATTTGCAGCTGAGAGGGGATCCTGGTTTAAATACTGGATTCCTGTTTAACATACTTAAGATCAGAGACAGCCTCTTTAACGGTCCTTGAATGCAGTGGAGAAAGTTTGATGCTCACAAATCATTAACATCTGAAAAATCCCATCCAAGCTGCTTTAATGATTGATCCATCCAGCAACTAAAGAGCTAGAGTAAAGGTGAAACTCTTTGTGTAATCCTATGCATTGACTTTGCTGCGCCACACAGCTCCATCTAAACGACAGGATCAAGGGAACTTTCTACCATTCATGTCTAGCTACACAGGCTGTTGAAATCCTCAAACCATATGGGAGTGAGATCTGGATGCAGTCTGTCTGCCCACAGAAGGTGGCCAGTCCCACCTCAATTTTTGTGGCCTCCATCCTTCAAATACCATCTACGCTCCTGCTAATAGCCTTCCTCTACCTGACAGAGCCTCACAATGTGCTCTGAAATTTTAACTAACATCTCACATGCCTATTAATCTCTTGATAAATCAAATAAATTAATGGTGAAATGAAATCTTATGCTGTAAGTGGATGGGCCTTGTAAGGCTTAACTCAGCAAAAATACATTGAGATGTCACTCAGGCAAGCATTGCCAGGATAATAGGGGACTTTCTAATAGGATTTCTTTCCTTCTTCAGAGTTTCCTCCAACACTGGAGTAAGCATTTTATTGGTCTTGCTGACTCACACCTTTAATTAGGAAAGAGCAATGTTTTCTGTTCTCTGAATAATATGCTTAAATAAAATGTTACAAGTACTCAAACGTATTAAAATATTTAACAAAATATTCCATAATTTAATGTCATATATATTTCTTGGCAGCAGTGAACTCCAAGAGCCTGAAGCTGTAATTGAACAATAAATTTAAACCATGATTTCAGCCCATGTATTATAGATGTGTTTGGGGTCTTTACTAAGCTCCTTGCTGATACCATGGCATCAGAATTTCTGTTCTTCAGACAACCTCTTTCTGTGCGTTTTTTATATGCAAGTCCTCATATTGCAGCAGCAATGCCTGCAAAGGTATATTTGACTGTAATTTTGAGGTTGTAACATCTGGAAATTGGATAAAACTATGATGCCCTTTCCTTCAAAGTTGAAAAATAGCCACTAAGTTTATTTTTCTAAGCCAAGAGATTTTTGAGTAGGTTATATTCTGCCTTTTTACAAATACCTTAATAGTTAATTCACATACAGAACTGCCCCTCTGCACACCTTGCTAGAACTTGATATTTAGAATATTTACCTTTAGTTCTTCAGAGATCTTTATCCACTGCTTACAGACTCAGATTTAATCCTTATAGATGCTCTATAAAGATTACTGAAAATACTATTCAGTAGCTTTCCAGCAAGCTAAAGCTCACTTTCAGAAGGCTCCTTTTCCTCCAGCCTGCAGTGAGTAAAGACCCAGATCCTGATTCTGTGCTGGATCTATAGCCAAATGACTCCAAACTGCCTCCATTCAGTTTCTGCAAAGTTCCTCTAGCTCTGGGAAATGCATTTGTTATGTTGCAAACATGTATGCTTAGATCTGAATTCAGTTGTTTGCCTCTGCGGTGGCAGAGCAATATGGCAATGGAACCAAATTCAGACTCTGCTTCAGCCTGTGTTTTGGCTGTTGCTTCTCCTTGAGGCTTTGCAGGGCCTCAGGAGAAACTGCTCTGTGAAAAGTCATCTGTGGCCATGGCACAAGAGCGCTGACAAAAAAAAAGTGCCAAGCAATGAGGGTTACCCTGTCCATGTTAGGGGAAAACAATAGCTACTGAGATTTCTTACTGAGGGATTTGGGAGTGCTCTGCTCCAAAACCTGTCCCATGAGGTCGACCATCTGTTGTTACTGAACCTACTCCAAACCTCCCTGCTCCCTGAGCATGACTATTGACAAACTTGTGGAAGACAGTCCTTGTACTCTGGGCACCCCCAAGTCTCATGTGAGCCCGCACAGTCTGGTGCCCAGATGGCAAGTGGTGACAGGCTGTTCTACTTGTGTAGGCAACAGCCACTAGCAGGGCACCTGCCTGCACAGGGAGCTCCAGTGGCCATACCTGTCCTGTCTTTGAGGCTATGATTCACAGGAGGTTTTTATGGGGGGCACCCACACACCCTGGAGCAGAGTGTCAGATGTTACCTCTTCTCTCTTCACCCGTGCAATGTGAATTTCGCCTGAGAAAAGGACTGATGTTTCATGTCTATCTGCTTTATGTCCCATAATTTAAGGGTGTTTTGGAGACCCTTTCCCACTCCAATCAATGACAATTTGTTATGTCTTGTGTTAGGCTGGCATGACTAAGCAAATTCCTTAGATTGAAGCAGCATTGGGTCTCTAGGAAGACTTTTTGTTCCCAAGTACACGAGCTCATTTTTGGTACTACAGGATTTCATCCCTTTCCTTTATTCTTGGCCCCCAGGCCATTTGCTTCTTTTTTGTATGGTGTTCTGCTATTCCTATGTATTTGTGATGTTCCTTAGCATTAGGTTGCCAGCTAATTTATCAGCAGAGTTCTAATGGTTTTGACAAGGTCATTATCAAAATATTAAGACTTTGGAGTCTTGCCTCGCAACCTCCCTCCAGCCACAGGCTTTTTGCAGGATTACTCATTGCCTCCTTTTCCTTCCACAATGATATCTCTAAGCCAGCTTCTTACTCACCTTTCACTTTCCCAATTGACCCCAGCTTTTCCACTTTAGAGAAAGGATTTCCATATGACCTATAGCAAAATATCCCACTAAAGTCCAGTGAGTTTGACAGGAACGTTTTCTTTATTAGATAAATTTAATGTGTTATCAAAGGCAATCTGGCAGAAGCTACCTTAAGATCACTCCCGTTGTGTTTTATCACATTTTCCCTTCACATTCAAGTCTTTAATTACAATTTTCTTCAGAATCTGTTTTAAACCCTGAATACTGCTGAGACAGACTAATGAGTCTAGACTTGATCCAAGCACTTTGTTTTCCTTCTGAAGCACCCGTCTTGCCATTTTTAGTGCCAGTTTTTTTTTCAGAATGCAGAGATGAGGTCATCCAGCTTCTCTGAACCAAGTGCATTGAACTCCTGGAGTTTTGTTTCCACCATAATTTCCAGCTCTTGTTCCCACTGTCCGTCTTTTCCTCTCATGGTTGAGCTCATCACCGTTGTGGGAAACTGAGGCAAAGTCTGGATCTGTATTGCCTCACTTCCATTTTCTTTATGTTTTATACTGGTGGAGAACTTTTGCTCTTTTGCCTCAAGCTTTGTGAGATCGATCTGTTTTCCTTTGGCAAAACTAGGATTAGCTCTGTCCCTCTCTTTTTGCATATTGGTCCAGTTTCCAATATTTGTACAGATATATTCTCTGTCTTACATGTCTCTCTACAGTCTAATCCAGAGGGGAAATCTGTCTTCTCTTATTTTACCCTGTTTGGGACATAGATTTCTGATCCAATGTCCGACATGCTTCTCCTGAAAATGTTTCCTTCACCTGATGTTCAGGACTCAGCCTTAAAGCCCAGCCCACTGGACTGTTGTAGGATGTGGGATGGAGCTGCAGCAGGTGGTGGTGCGTGTTTGAGCTCTGCTGAGCACCCCGTTTTTCTGTTGGGGTTGCAAGCTCAGGCTGGAGGATGGTGGGTAATAGCTGGGGAACAAGGCAATTGCTGCAGGTGCCTGCTGGAGGACTCAGCCCTTGTTGTGCTCATGCTGTGCTCCCAGGTGCATACCCACTGTTCCAGTCAGTCTTTTGCTTTCACGGGAAGGCAGAAGCCCTGCCAGGGTATTTTCTTGGCCCTTGGTGCTCTGTGTTTGGACATGACAGAAAGTGAGAACCAAGCAGAGAACACAGGGCTCACTTAGCTGTGGGGTGGGCATGAGGCACAAAAGAGTCATGAACCAGGCTTTTAACCCACACTGGCTGCAAGGATTATTGCAGATGATCATCTCAAGCTTTCTGACAGGGAAAACAGCAGGAGATCATGCTGAACCAGCACTCCATAGGCAGCAGGCCAAAGCTCAGCAATGGCCACGGTGCATCAAGTGTAGCTCAGGATGAAGAGGGTAATGGTGCCATTCTCGATGCATGTAAAAGTAATCCCAAGACTGTTTTACCTCTGCTTTGAATGTCCCAAGTCCTGTGAAAGGAGCAGTACATTGGAGGGATTCTAAATACATTCTCAAGACCTTTGAGTCTTCATTATCATCCCTGTTTCAGGACTGGGAGTGGAGATGGTAAAGAAACAGCTTTTACTACTAAATAACTCCCCTGCTGATGGGTGTCCTGGAGAGACTGAAGAAAGATTTCCCCCAGTGAAGCAGCACAGAGTATCCCATCAGTGTGATGGATCTGATCCTTTCCTGGATTGCTGTTCCAGAATTTGAGTCATTCATGCCACAGCTGAGGTCTGGGATGGGTTTAATTCTGGGTTTCAGTCTGTCTGGGTGTCTCGCAGCGCACGGTAAAGGGATGGAGGTGGGAGGCAGGCTGTGCTGCAGTGGTGGCAGGCACCCAGCGCTGCACTGGGCTCAGGCACTCCACATCCAGCACCTGCCATGCCCTCAGTCCAGTAAAGCAGAGTCTTTAATGCGTTGTCAGGTCATCCTTGTGCTGCAGATAAAGGTTGATGTAGGTTATGGCCACTGTGCCCTGGTCCTGCACTTCCAGTCCCAGGTGCTGTGCCCTGGTCCTGCAGAACCACAGAAGAGCTAAACACCTGAGTGGGTGTGGGGAAGATGCATATGCAGGGAGCAAGGCAGACAATGCCCAGGCCTCAAGCATGAAGATTAGATATTCTCAGGTAAGTGAGCCTTGAGAAAGCAAAACTACTATGTCCATGCAGCAGTGCAGGGATCTTTCTGTCAGGTGTCAGGGAGGTGGCCAAAGAGGGGGAAACATCTGCTCTGTAGACCACACGCTTGTGCTTCAACATCAGTCAAACTAAAAGCATTTCTAATCTGTAATCCCTTGTACAGTGCAGAGACTTCATTACAGTCACAAAAGCAGAAGTCCCAACCGATACAAACTGGCACTGAAGTCGGAGGGGCCGTGCTGATGAGGGTCTAATCCTAAAAGGCTTTAAAAAATGTGATAGCATCTCTATCTGGGAGTCGTGCAGGACTGAGCACTCCTTTATTTGTATCTAATTTTATTCTTCTTTTGAAAAAGACATCTTTCTACAAAGCCAGCATTGCCAAAAGGAATAAAAAAGCACAGCATGCCATTCTTCACCAGGAAAATCTTACCCTGAGCCCTTGAAATGTTTCCATATATTCTGTGATCTTTGGATGCATATTTACTGATAAGGTAATTCCCAGACCATTGCTGCTCTGATGGCAAGTGGATTTTTTTTTCATTAAAGCACCTGTGTTTTCATTTCAGCAAACAAAACTTTGTGTGTATTGGTATGTTTTGAACACACTGGAAAGTCTGAGATTTTTTAATGTGAAAAAGAAATCTGAAAGAGTGAATGATAGCATGCTTTTTAAAAGTACTTTATATCCAAAAGAAAACATAAACACCACAGCTGTGTCCTATGTAAAGTAGCAGCAGGACATTCCATGACAGTTTCCCTGGGAAGGAGAAGGAAAAAAAAAAAGAAATCAGTTGCATAAAACTGTTTTGCTGTTTATTAGGTTATTATTTCTTTGTCTAGTGCAACACCAGGTCCTGTTTGAGAACGAATGCAGACTGTGAGCTGTGAGAGACTCTGATGACAGAGTTTAAATTCTTTGAAATAAAAAAAACCAAACCAAATAAAATCCTTTAGTTATTCAGAGCCATTGGGATAGAACATCATAGTACAGAATATTACATTCTATCATAATTTATCTACCTTTTAAGCAAATTTATTGTTCTGTTTATAAAAAAAGCCCAAGTCCTCTACTTGTCATATTTGATCACAGAGTGTATTCTTTAATGCCAAGTGCATCGCTGTGAGTGCCTGTAATTTGCCATCATCCCTGAAGATGTTCTTGAAAATGAGATGTTTCAGCTCAGTGGTCATACCCTGCTGACATTTCAAAAATAAATAAATGATCAGTTCCGTAGTATTGTCGTCAAGGTTTAAGAGGAATTTACATAGAATGCTGTGCTTCTGTGGGAATTGTCAAATCTTAATCTTCCAGTAAGCTACAAAACTATTATTAACATATCTCTAGGTAATGTTGTTTAGTGTTAATACTCAGTGGAATATACTTTTCATTAAAATATGAAAGCAGTCCAAATATGTTTTACCCTCAGGCATAATATTAGCTATGTTGTTTCTTGGAATGCCTGAGCTATAGAAATTAATCTAGTCTTGCTTCAGATGACTTTTATCTCACTGTACAAATTCTGGGCTCTTTTCTGGGTGGCAAAACCAGTCAAGATGGGATTAAAAGAAGCCCTGGCAAGTGAAGCCAATAGAAACGTGTATTAAATCCAGAAGTTTCAAAGCAATGAGGTCTTCCCAGTGATGTGCAATGCAACTCCTCTGCTCTCCATGGCACATTTCAGCTGATCTAGAATTGTTCTCTGGCACATCCTATTTGGTGAATGTTTATCTCAGCCTCATCACATGAGTGAGCTGTAAGAGTATAAAAATGAAGCTCAGGTTGGCCCTGGGACACGGCAGGGTGATTCCCACTGTGAGAAGTGCAGGCACCAGACTTGGCAGAGGGCGAGCACACAATCCAGGGCTGGGTCCTTGCAGCTTCCTCTGCCAGATGGCTAAGCAGAAAGACTGAACAGTTTGTTGGAGCCATCCAGTCATCCTTTAGAGAATGGAAACCCCTCCTTCATGTATCCACAAGAAGAAACAGAAACAGTTTCATATTAAAATTTACAGTAAATATTAAATATTTGTAGGGTATGTTTGCAGCAAAAATAGTCCTAGGAAAACCAAAACACTAAGAGAAAAGGGTTTTTTTTTTCAGTGTGTTGGAAACAGGCTGCCTTCAAGGGATTCATTGAATTCATTGGGGAGTGAACAGGATAGCTTATTATCATGTGGATGGGGGAGGAGTAAATTACAGTATAATGCCACTTTAACACAGGAAACATTTCTTCCTAGCTGACAGATTTATCAGTCCAGAACTGGTGTGTGTGAATTCAGCCTCAGAAAAATAAAAGTGAGGGAGAAGGAAGAGGGTCCATTTCCTGGAAGGAAGAAAGATAGCAGCTTTGTGTCCAGCCTCTCAAAGGTGCAGTTTCTCACTGGTTTGCATCATAGTCCTTGGGAAGAAGATCACTATCCTCAGCTGTTGATCAATACCTTTCCAAAGCTAACTTAAAACCCAAATATTTGACAAAAGAAGATGCCAGACTTCCTTTTTCCTTATTTTTTCCTCCACTGCTCTGAGTGAACTCTTTCAGCTTTTCTTTTTAAATCTCACAGCCTACAGCATGAAGTAAGAGCTCATTCATTATTCAAGTAACTGTTTCTGTAACTGGGGTAATAACAGTCCTCATAGCTAAGTACAGTAGTCTAGCTGGTAGAGTTAAAGTTCCCACAGAGCTTTTGTTTTCCTCAGTTTGCAATAGCATTCCCAGTAAAGCCATTCACAAGAATGACTGTGCCACAGCAGCTTGTGCATAACAGCCAGTGAAACATTGTAACAAGATTTGTTAAAACTTTGGAGGACATTTATAGTAAGATAGTTATCCACAGATGATCTCTGAAATAAAATCACTGAAAGCTCTCCTTTCAAGCTATGCTGCAGTCAGCTCTGAGAGCTGGCGAGGTTACTGTAATATCTAAAGGTAGTTTGTGATTAAAATGCTTGGAGAATTTTCTCTCACGTGAAGCAGAAGCTGAGGAACAAGTACAAGTAGGTGCTCAATATGGAGCCCACATTTACAAGAGGAGCTAAGGATAGTTTTTGAATCAAATAATTCAGTGTGAAGAACATTGAGAAAATCATTAGAGTGATAACGCAAATAATCTTTCTAATTTGATAAGGACACACTGGTGTGACATGCATAGAAGTAAATTTTGCTTCTCCTAAACTCTTACAATTCTCTGAGTTAAAAAAAAAAATAGTACATTATGGCAAGATGATGGATATAATTTATTTAGAGTGTTGAAAAGCTTTCAATAGGATTCTGCCCGTGAGACTATGAAAGAAACCCAGAAACAAGAAGGTGAGGTAAAATCTTGTTCTGGATTACTGACTGCTGAAGTGACAAGCTGGCAGTGGGAATAAATGTCTGAAGCCTGAGGCTGAAAAATATAAAGAGTGAAGTGCCCTAAGGATGTTTATAAGGACTACTTTTTATCTGTCCCTGTGTGGGTGACTATGCTGTACATATATTACACTGATTTCCTTCAGTTCCTCCGAGGATCTGTTTACTACAGACAGGAGACAAATATGGACTTTCAGATAAGGAAGGTACCCACTAGAATTTCTAGAGACACTTAGAATTAAGACAGTGATCATAGTCTCAGTGGGTTTGCTACGTACCGCATTTCCTAATAACACTAAGAATTAGATGAACAATGGAATGTCAAAATATGCTGCTGATAAAAGCTTGATCAGAAAGGAAAAGCTGTAAAGGATTGTTTGAAACACCAGACAACTCTAATACCAGCAGAGGTTGTCCTAACATGATGGCAGATGAACTTAAACTAAAAGGTAATGCATTTAAAAGAAATAATTTAAACTACTCTGACACACTGATGGCTTCTGAATTAACTAATCTCTGGGGAAAAGAACTGAGCATTATTGTGAACAGCTCAGTGAAGATACTAAGAAGCAGAAGCAAAAAAAAAATGTGCCTGAGATGCTGAAGTGGGGGGGATGTATTAAGAAGAGATTGAGAACATACCTTCCCTGGTGCACAGATGTGGCTGCACGTGTAGCCACATGTGCACACAGAGGGGTGGCTCATCAGCCTCATTTACTGCATGTGACTTTAAGATGCCACATGCAAAATGTGAACTCGATAAAAGAATATTTGAATAATTCATGTTTCACAACGGAGTAGACGGACTGAGGATGATGAAGCTGGTCATTTGCATCTAGGAGCCAGACAGTCCCTCTGGCAATGCACCAAAAATTGGGAGCCTGGAAAGATTTGGGTTGGCATAAGGGGTGTCTGAGCACTCAGACTCCTCATTAGCATTGGCCTTGCTGCTCCTTTTCAGGATATTTCCAAATGTTTCTGCCAAAGCGTAATTTTCCAACCAGGATCATGGCCTATCTTGCCTCTCATATTTATTAATTGTTGTCATACTTATGGTCCAGGTTCATAAACCCATAAGGAAAAGTGAAACAGTGTCAGTTACAACTCAGGAAGGAACCGTGCAAGAAAGGGCTGAGCGATGAAGTTGGAGATGAGCGATGCCAGTGAGCAGTAAGGTGAGCAGAGGAGGCAGAAGATGGCAGAACCACTTAGGAACCCCCCTCCAGGCTGATTCCACCTCTCAGATGACCCCTCTTCAGCAAAGTCTTTCCCTGCCTCCAGATCTGTGGTGCACCAGCATCCCTGACGCACCATTTTGTAGTTAGCTCCCTTTTAAGCTAAACAGAGGAAGCTCGTAACTCCGTGGTTTAGTTCCAGTTTCTCTGGCTTTGACACAAGATAACCTCGGCAGGATGCAAACTGAAGCATGGTTATCTTTGCAACCAGAAGGGCTAAACACTTCATTAGCTTTTTAAATGAAAGCTTAGGTTCTGGAGAAAGCAGTCAAATCTGCAGGAAGGACCTAATTCCTCCCACATTTTCATGAGTGCAGAGGATCAACATCTTTGCCAGTCAGATGCTCTTGTTCTGCCTGTCCCAGAAAACAAGGAAAAGGGGACACTTGCATTTACAAGGCGACATGTTTAAAGCTGATAAAGGGAACCATGAATAAATAGTGTAGAGCAAACCTGTAGAATTCACCAATGAGTTTTTACTGGATTCTGCAGGATTAGAAAAGCACCAGACTTTTATATAAGTAATTTTTGCAGCTGCTCTAGTTACAGTGGCTGTAAATGATGTTAAGAGCAAAAATGTTTTCCCTTGGAGGCAGCAGAGGCCTGACCTGGTGCAGGAGGTTGGGTTCAATTCAAGCCAGGGAGGCACTAGAAGGTTTAGTCCAATGTGCAACCCTCCTTCTTTATAGTGAAGCTCAGCCCAGTGTTGTTTGTTGTGGCCTTTCTCAGTGTTGGTAATTCTGTCTGAAAATCAAAGATTTCATTAAAAGAAGCAAGTGAATTGTAAGTTTTCGTACCAGTAGAAAATAACCTTTAAAATCTGACTCCTGAAGTTTCAAAGAAGCAAAAAGACAAAAAACCCTGATGAAATCTGCATGTGTCTGGTTTGACAGGTCATGATATGAGTGACTGGTGTCAGCAATACTGAGAACAGCCCCTGGGGCTGACAGGAGTTGTGAGGAGTGTTTCAACAGGCATGAGGAGGTACAAATAGCTGCTCACACCAAGGAGAGACTGAGAAAATAGAGAAGTGCTAGAAAAGTGAAAGTAGCTCTACATTTCCCTATTCTAAAATTGTCTGAAGAAAGCAGTGAAAAGGCTCTGGAAGAAGCTCTAATAGCCCAGCAACCAAGGGAGGCTGGATTTCAAAGGATTGCTGAGAATGAAGATCAATAGCCCAAGAAGGAAGGCTCAGTCCTGCAGAAGAGCAGGAGAAGGCTTCACCACGCTGGATTATTTCAGGTTTTGAATGTGTATTGTCTTGGAGGGCATGGAGTTTCTGATTTGATGGGACAGCTGAAATATCTAACCAGCAGAAATAAAGTAGTCATTGGCCAACTTGTGATAAGAACATTCTTGTGTAAAGGTCATGAGCTCTTCTCTCCCAGAACAGCCACATAGGAACCAGCAATATGCATGTTGTCATTGCTGGTGTGACAGGAGAATGCTGGAGACAGAGTGTTAGATTAGGAAGACCCATGTCCCCATGGCTCATCAATAAGGAGATATAAGACCTCTGAAATCTGAAACATTGTAAGCCAGGAGCTGGACGTGTCCTTTCCTATTAAAGCAAGAGAGGACCAAAGGGAAAACACTTGCTTTCTCCTTTTAAGTCCTTCAACAAAAAGCTAATGAGGAATTGACATAGGACCCCATTTTCAAGCATAACTCAGATAAAAGTCTGTAACTGAAGCTGAGTCAATGAGAAATGTCATGCTGGTTTTCATAATGCAAACCATGCACATGTCTTCATAATGCTAGACCCCATCAGAAGACACAGGGATGGGGTCTGATAATGAGCCAACATCACACAACCACATTGCTGCTGGGTGTACTGCACAAGGTGTCAGCATCCTGCCAGACTCATTCCCTGAATAGGCATGGCTGGTGTTTCCAGGAGCTGTAAGACATCTAGGAGAATTGCCAGCGGGGAGCAAAACCAATGCTGCCAGTAGCAGGATGGGTTAGTGCCAAATTAGTCCAGAAGTTCCTGTACGTGCCAAATAGCTTTCTAATTACATTGCGATCAGCAAGACAAAACTGCATCTCTTTAAAAACATATGTCTGTGTTCACAGTGGGGCTTCAATGCAGAAGGGGAATGTAGAGGCAAAATGGCAGATAAGAAGGGCTTGCTTGTTTTCAGGTGTCTCTGGCTTCCAGGATCCCAGTTCCTCAGACTGACCTCCCTCCACTCTGGGGATAGGCAACAAAGAGGAGGTGGGATCTAGGAGACTAGAAAGTGGTGGGACTACTTTGGTGTATGGGCACACATAGAAACTTATGTGACTTGGGCAGGTACCATCTCATTTAACATCAAACAAAACCATTTAGGGTCCTGTTTGGCTGCTTTTAGGTTGAACAGCATCCAGGGGATGTGGGGACACCAAGCCTAAGAAAAGGGATGATTCAAAATTGTCCCCAAATCACAACAGTAAACATCACCTTAACAAAGCTACATCAAATTGAATCAGCACTGGACGACCAGGCCCAGTTCTTCTTGTGCTTTTGATTTCAGTGTCATTTTCTTCCCAAGTGAATGTAGAACATATTTCTAAGAGTTGGGCTGCAGCAGCCCAAACTTGAATAAACTGGTCCAAATTACAGGGTTGCATCTGATACTCATTAAAAAGAGGATACAACAGTTTTTGGAACAGATAGTGGACTCCTAGGAGTACATCATGGAGGAATTTACAAAGAATGAAAAGTGAATCATGTTGCTGTAGAAATAATTATTCAAATATGTGGTAAGTACAATTTCATCTGGATCCTTTGTACTCTCTCAGACCTTCCTTCAGCTCCTCTAACTGGTAAGGAAGCCACCATGCAACAGAGTGATGATGGGGTTGACGTGCACATGGGCTTCAGTATCTGCCTCTTCTCTAGGCTGTGACCCTTGGGGGCCAAGTATGTTTTGTAGCTAACACAAAAAAACCCCACAAAACATAAAAGAGAAGAACTTGTGAAACTATAGACTGCTCTGTTGATTTGATGGGTGGCAATACTGCTTTTGACCCGGGGAGGCTAAGGACCAGTAAGCTATGTTGTAGATCCATGCTACAGTAGCTACACTAAATCCCTTTCCAGACTCCCAGAAGTCACACTACAGCAGAACAGCTTTCTCCACTTTCAGTGCCCCATAAATTCTTATAGGACAGTCCTAACTAGAGCTGTGACATGGGCAGAGATGCACAGGTGGGTAGTTGCTCCAGCCCCACATACCTCCATAGGGTTTTGGGTAATGCTCACCAGCTGAGTTACGGTTCATAGGCACCCCCTTGAGAAGATCGTGCAGGTTCCCTCTGTGATTAGGGGTCTTTTGAGAACCAGAACCACTTAACTGTGCTGGATCTTCAGTCTTTTCCCACTTCTCCCCCATAGCTTTGGTTGAAGTGGCCTGTCCCCCCTTATCATGTGAAATGACTACACCACTGCCTGCCCCAAACCTCATTCAGAGCAAGGCTGTGTTTGCCCTGAAATTTAGACACAGAGGTCTCAAAACCCCAGGGGTATCAGAGGGCAGAGGTGTCAAGCCCCCAGGTGTGGAACACACGGTGGTGGGGTTTGTTAGGATAAACCAGTGACAGTGCATTTAGAAATAACACCAATATTCAGCATGACCATGGCTGTCTCTGGGCACATGGGGTTTGTGCAGGACTGCTCAGATGTAGGTATTATTTACCCCACCCAAAGCAACAGTTCTCCAGATCCCAGTGTGCTCTGTATTCTGCAAGGCATCTGTGCAGATCCAGCACTCTGCAGCAGATCCATGCATACGAAATAGCAGAGACTTTATTTTATTTTATTTACTTTTTGTGAGTTTTGTCAAAATTACCACTAACAATATGAACCTACACTACAATGTTCTGGGTCCTCCATAATCAGGGAGGGCTAATTCAGCAGGCCACCACTCCCCAGACCCAATGTGTAGTGCTCCTCCAACCTGTTTTCTTTGAGATTCCAATATTTCTTTGAGGCATTCCAATACTTCAGGCCATTTATTGTAGAAGTCTCCTGGCTTCTGTTGGAGAAAAAACACAATTTACTTCCACAGGAGGTAGTCCCTCATGAGATTCATCCAGCTGGTCACAGCAGGGGCCAGCCTTGTCGTCTTTACAAGCAGGATATGTTCACATGCCAAAGTCAGCAGAAACAAAATGCATGACACATCCACAGTCTGAAGGTTTGTATTCCCAACAAACCCAAGCAGAAATAAGACAGGATGGGGAGCCAGGTCTAAATCAAGCATTTAGTTCAAACATTTACATGCCTCACATCAACCTCTTGGATTATGGATTAAATCTACAAAATGTGTAGGAAGGAGGGAGCTGTCTGTGAATTGTCTCTTCGACACGTCTGGGGACATTTTGTGACATCTGTTGTACAAGCTTGGGTTTGTAAAACCCACATGCAAAACAGTGCATTTAGACCAAACTGCTGAGGTCTGAAATTTTCACTCTGCTTGATACGAGACACTGCCAAATTTCCAGCAGTATCTGTGGCTGAGGCTCTTTCTCCTCTCATCCCGCACACCTCGAGCTGATTGTTACTCGTGCAACCTCCTGCTCTTGATACTTTGGGAGCCATATATCAAGGAGAGACCTGGTTGGGAGGATTCTGACTGTTCTGTGATCCTTAATGCAGCTTTCAGCTTGAGGTGATTTAAGTCTTTCTGTTCAAAAAATATGACATCAGTCGTGCCCTCCCAGCCATGCAAGGTTACTCAAGATTTACAGCTTTCTGTTGTGTGATGATTCAGTTTGATGTAGCTTTGTTAGGATGATGTTTACTGTCGTGTTTTGGGGACACTTTTGAATCACCCTTTTTCTTAGGACTTGGTGTCCCCACATCACTGTGCAGAAAGTGGCAGAGGAACGTAGCTCAATAGCACTTTGCAGAACGTGCTCAGAGGACCTGCTGGTGAAATTGCTACAGACCCCCATGTCACATTCTCTGTCTTCTCCTGGGTATTTTTGATCAGGAATGTGCTCCTCACAGGTAATTTTGGAACTCTGTGGAGTGAAGACTGGAGCACTGACCAGAGAAAGACCTCATAAGGCTCATGCCTACCAATGGGTGCTTGCCAAAGGGCATGTCCTGTGCTTTCCTCTCACCCCTCTGCAGCTCTTGAGTGACTTCCCTGAGGGTACAAGACTTCACGGTGCTGGAAGGAGAGAGCTGCTTTCAGTGACACCCATCACAGGGGGAAGAGCAGTGCCTGAGAGCAGGCAGCACCCTCCCCCAGGCAGGACAAGGCTGGCTGGTGCCCACAGGGAGGTGCAGCTCTGCAGTACCTGCCCTGTGCCTTGACACTCACAAGCACCAAGAAGGATTTGCACCTAAGAGACCTTTTCCTTATTTACTTAAAAAAAATTAGTTAAAAAAAAAATTGCAGCCAATAGTGCCTTGTGTGAAGGGTGAATTCTCAATGTGCACATCTCACACCAAACTGTTTCTCAAAGACTTACAACTATTTTGTCTCAGCTGTTACTACTTTTTGTCACCCTCGCTTCCACCTTCCCATTCCTGTGAAAGTTTCTCTCAACTTCTCAGCAGATCAAAGCTGCCAGCTCCAGCATCTGCTCTGTGGTCATCCAGAGGTGTGCAGGGATGAGGGTGAACTAAAAGCCTTGTCTTGGCTGAGCTGTACAGAGCCAGCTCAGCTGGCTCAGGCTCGGTGATGCAGCTGATCTGCTAATGGAGAAGCCACCCATGGATAATGGAAAGTAACTGTAGCAACAGGATGTGTCACAAAACTCCTACTGACTTCATGGGAGCTGGATGGCAGAAATCACGGTGCACTTACACTAGGGAAGTAATCTGGGACAGTAAATTAATCTCAGCAGTCCTAGCTTTGGGGGTTCTTGAAGCTATTTTGTGCAGGTTTGGTTTTGCATGGATTCATTTCCTATTAACTGCATAAGGATGGAGCCAAACCTCTCTCAAACTGCTGAGCTGTGCTTTGTTTTGGGATTTTTAGAAAACCAGATGAAGCCAGAGCTTTGTCTGACTCCCACATAGAAGCAGAAATGAGTCCACGTCTGCTGAAAGGCTTGTGACTCTCTGCAAATTTGAGTCAAACTTTGCTTGGGATCCATATCTGTGTCCACCTGGCTTCATGTCTCATTACAGAAGATCCACCCAGCTGTAGCTCAGGGGTGGAACAAACCAAGCTTCTTGTATGAGTGGACCACCCATGATATTGGTTGAGTCAAAACGCAAACCTAATAGTCATAATCACAGCAAATAGTGGAAATTCTGTTGTGTGAAATTCACGGGCATGAGTAGTACAGCTACATGATGTTGGGAACACATATTTACTTGTTTTACTTTTTGCAATTAAAAATGGGCCCAGCCCAATTATCCTCAGGGAAGATCAGATTTGTGTCCAGACCCATGTTGGTATTATATTTTTGAATATCAGTGGAACAGAAAACAATGTTTTCCTTTTAAAGTTGAACTTCCAGCTGTGGTGCTGTGGGGAGCAACTCTGTGGTGAGCGAGAGAGCAAAGAGAGAGGAAATTTCTTGAGTTGCTGAGGATCATTGTGCAGTGCCAGGAGGAGGCAGATGAATACTCTTTTTATAAAGGTGCCTGGGCATGGGGGAAACTTCTTCCCCTCCATGGGTGCAGAGGCTGTCTCGACTGCAGCGTTAGCTGGGCTGCTTCTTAGGAGTTTCCCCTCACCTCCTTCCTGCCTACCCACACAGTGTCTCACCTGGGGTGACCTCTAGCCCAACAGGGAATATGGGCTAAAGAGAAGATGCTGCTCTGCCTCTACCCTGCCTGTTGCACAGAGCAGAGCAGCCCCTTGCAGGGCAGTGACAGGTAGGAGATGCTGCTAGAAATGCGAGTGGCACAGGTGGGGAGCATGGCCACAGTAGGGACACCATCACCTAAGGGAGACACTGCTGGGGCAGCCTCAAGTCACCTGAGACAATTCTTCTCTGAAGCTGAACTTGGTGGACACAGCCTTATCCCCAAGAGCCACCACAGGCAGAAGCTGCACCACCACGGGGAACAGGATCCCCACTGTTGCCCCTTGTGTGACCACTCAGGAAGCAAGCCCATGCAGTCTTTCCTCCTCAGCCCAACTCACCCCTCCCTACTTCCAGCCTGGAGACCAGCCAGCTCCCCTGGGGTTCCAAGAGCCCTCCAGTTTTCAGGAGTGAAGCTGTTGAGTGACCTGACAAAGAAGCAAAAAATTTGTTACAGCTGTTTTGTATTTTTCTTTGCATTGGAACTTCTGTGAGAGAAGAAAGGGGAAGGTCATACTTTCTGGCAAGTGAAGGATGTACTCGAATATTGACCCTGGTAATGGTGGAAGATGGCCACAAGAAAGGTCCTCACTTGCTGCCTAGCAGCTCTGTAACTTGTAGAGGAAACAAAATGCACTCTGCTGGAAGTTGCTGGAAGTTTGCTTTCACTTGAGCAGCAAGGCAAAATTCACAGGCTGCCAGGTCTGGTTTTACCTCAGCACAAGCAAAAGCTTCATTACTTGTAGAAAGAATTATAAGTTTCAAATTGCTTTTCAAAAAGTAGTTTTTTCCCTTCACACTTTCTAAGAGACTCCTAGAATGGTGCTGTTGGTTGGATGTGCACATTGCAACAAGCATGAAGGTTTTTAACCTTCTGCGAGCTGAGATACTTTCTTTTCCTGTCAAAGGTTCCCACAGCTGATGCTCAGTGGTTTCCCCTCTCTACTCCTGCACCAGTGAGTCATTTCCCTGTCTACTTTCTGCCTACACAGAGTCCAGGTGCTGACAGCTTCTCTGGGATGCTGAGCATGAAACCAAAGTGATTTGCTGAATCAAGACTACATTAAATATTCCCTTTTTGTTGACTTTTTCAAAAGGGTTTTGTTGGTTTTGGTTTTTTTTGTTTGTTGGTTGGTTTTTTTCCCCATCTCTCTCCTATTGTAATTCTTCATCACATCTACAGATCAGCTTGGGCTGCAGACAATGTGCATTTTCCATTGACAGCCAGGCCAAAAAGGGGTGCACTTAAAAGGAACTGTGGCAATAAGGTCCAAACATTAACACTGGAGCATCCAATCTCTCCTATGGACCAGGAGGCAACGTCCAGAGGCAGTCTCTGAGCTGTCCCCACTTCCTGTGCTTCCTTTGGACTTGTGCAGCAGGTCTGGAAGAAGTGAACCCAATGCCTTTCAAATGAAACACGCACTTGAACACATGCTCCGGGAGTCCACCCAGTGCACTCCATGTGCAAACTCATATTTAGTCCACGCCATGCTTCAGGTAGAACTTCATCTCATGGGGTGGCTGCTGAGGGGGCCTCAATTTTAAGATTAGAATAATAAAAAAATCAAACCTTCAAAGCAACAGTGGCCAGTGCTCCACTCTGCATCATACACAGAAGATGTAATGATATTTGGGAACGAGACCATCTATGTTCAATAACTTGTGTTTCAAACAATGTTTGCAAAGTGACATATGACTCAGAAAAGAGCTATCAGTAGAGCTACATAAAAGCTGCTACATGGACCACATATGGAGCCCTCTTCCACATTTTAGAATCCTTCTAGTCTCCCTGAAAATATCTGTTGATCTCTATGTGATATACAGATAATAAATATTTATCTATAGTGTACATACACATAACGTAGTCTCCATGTGTATGTTGTGACTTTGAACACAGGGGCTCAATCTTCACTCATGCTAATCTCTGTAAGGGAACACACAAGTTCTTTAAGATGTTGTTTTGTCCCAGTCCTTCCTTTGTATACAGAAACGCTGCAAAATCCCTGCTGTATAACCTGAAAGCAAATAAATCTTAATATCTAAAATATAAACCTTGCTGCTGCTGCTTCTTGCGCTACAGGACACAAGGATCATGAGAAGCAGTTATAGCAGTGAAAGTTTAATTATTCTTTACTAATTACTGGGTGAAATAAAATAAATGTCAAGGGTGTCTGTAGTAAAAAATGACATCATGTATGATATAATTAAATACACAGAACTCTGTTTGAATAGCTGTGTCTGGCTAAACCAAATTAACCAAAAGATTTGAAGACAATATTGACAAAGGCCCTTACATCACACTGTCATGAATAAAAGTTTGTCACAGACATCATGTTAGTTTTAATTATAAATTTTCTGGGAGGTTAAAGTTTAGTTCATATTTTTATGGTTGTTCATTTTTAATTCTATGGTAATAAAAGGCAACAAGAATGTTATACTGAACAGCTGGCATATTTGAGGGGGGAATAAAAATGAGTTGATCAATAGACATAAACTTATTATATAGATATAGGTGATATAGACAGAGGTGATATAGGCATAGGTATAGATGATAAAGGCATAGATACAGATAGAGATTAGGTAGCTATAGCCAAGTTTTACATAAATCTGTAGTGTAACTGCTGCCAAGTTTGGGGTTTTCATCAATTTTCATCTCATGTGATCACAAGAATAAGTCTTAAATCAGATGTTCTTGATGTCAGCATGACTCGAACATGTCCCTGCAGTCTGACAAGGCGTATGGCAGCCTGTGGTAGAGCAGGAGTTTGCAGTGGCTCCAGGGGTGAGTTTGATGACCAGCTAGAGCTTCGCCATTCCTGCAGCTCCAGTGAATCTCAGCGATGCTCTTGCCAACAATTTTACCCTAGGTTTCAGGATGAAGGAGGCACTACCAATATTAAAAGAGGAGTGTGCATGGTGTAAATACTGAATGAGACCAAACAGGAACAGCAGGAGTGGTTGCTGCAATGAAAATCCTTACAAGAAGTCTCATAACTCTACATTATTTAATACCACAAACCTTGATTAACTTATACTACCCATGATTTTTAATATGTGGTGCTTTCAGCTGATTTGAGATAAGGAAACTCAGCCACTCCAGCTCTTCAGCTGAGGTTGCTGTGGAAGTGCTGGCATATCCAGCGGCATTTGGGCAGTAGGCTGGCTGCTGGAGATCTTTGTTCCTTTGTTCCCCCTGGATCTATTTCCCAGTCCAGACCAACCTCCACACAGCCTGGTCATGGCTTTGTGTTGGTTTTTGTTCTTTCCCCTCCTTGCTCACCTGCAGTCTCTGTTCATATTGTTTTATGGTACTTTAGACAACGGTTTTTAACAGCTAAACATAAAAGCCACTGAGAGCATAAACAGGAAACTTGTGTTTAGGTGGGAGTGCCTAGGAATTTTATACTGCTGACCACAGAGGCCATGGGAGAAAGGAAATAGGAAAAACACTGTAAATACCTGGGTGACTAATGACTTCTGCTGCTCATCTGGCTTTCCAGAAGATGAAAAGTTCAGCGTCTTCCAGGCATAGAAGCTCAGGGCAGGCACAATTGCTCGGGTCGATACTGTCCATGCCCCTCCACAGTTTCCCTGCTCTACTCCCACCACAGAAAGCACCTCATTCCTAGAAAATCAAATAATCCCACTATAAATTGCCACTTGACCCTCGAGGCTGCGTGTAGTGACAGCAGAGGGAGGGAGCGTGATGCACAAGGGTGTGTGCCCGCTGTCCCCATTGGCACTGCCTAAGAGGAGTTTGATGAAAGTGACCAAATTTTCACACCCCCCTGTCCCCTGTTTTGTGCTGAGGCAGCAGCTGGAGGTTGGGCAGAATGTGCCTTTGTCAAGCCTTCCGTCACCAGCTCCTGAAGGGATCACCAGTGTTCCCGAGGGGGCATGGTGGAGCTGCTCCCACTCCCTTCCCTTGCCAGCCACACGGCTTGCCAGAGGCTTTGCCTTTTCTGACAGCAAAAGGAGATTGGCATCTCCTACGGCACTGGGGTGGGATTTCCCAGCTGGCCATCTGTGCAGGGTGGACCAGCATATTGGGCTGTATCAGTGGCATGATGGTTCCCCTCCCAGGGCTGTGCCTGCTGGTGAAGCTGTGACACCTGGTTACCTTCCCTGGCAGCACAGGGTCTGATTTCACTCGAAAGCTAGGATGGTTTCTCATGTGACCCGGCAGAGATGGGGTGAGAGCAGATGAGGATGCTCCTTGAGTGTCGTGTTTCTGGGTAGGGAGATGAAGCCCCATGGGAAGACACTGAGTTCAGGCCCTTCAGCTGCTGCATGGGATGTGACCACAGTCCCACAGGGACCACAGGGGACCTGTAGCTCTGGCTGATGTGCTCCCTGGGTACACAGGGAGCACAACCACAAGGGGCAGTGCTACAGGTGGGACAGGGAAGGGCACTGAGGGCTCTGGTGGCAGGATGCAGTAACTAGAAATGTATTTCCATCATCCTTCAGCCACCATAACACAGAAAAATGCTCTTGGCTTTCTGCATGTTTGTTTCCTGTGCAGCCAAGAAAATAAGATATAAATCTCAATTAAATGCCCTTATCTGCAAATGTCATGGCTTTGGATGTGTGTGTTGTCAGGTGTTCTGGGGGTAGACTGCACCTTATGGAGAGGTAGCTTCCTTCATACCTTGTTCTTTTCTGTAGTTGAGTTCCCATCCCTGGAGTTATTTAAAAGTGGTGTGGATAAGGTGCATAGGGACTTGGTTTAGTGGTGGACTTCACAGTGTTAGGTTAACGGTTAAACTAGAGGTCTTTTCCAACCTAAACAATTCTAGATTCTATGTTTGATTCTGTGATTCTATGATTCTATGCAGGGAACACTTCTGGGGCTCTTTATCCAGTGCTTTCTGCTTCTATCTCCCACAGCACAAAACCTGGCACAGAATAACTGGTCTGCTGCTCATCAAATTCCCACAAAACCCTACTAACCTGCAATACTGATATGCCCAGGCTGCTTCAGAGAAGGACTGACAAATCCAGGGATGGGAATCCTAGTTCAGCAGATGAAAATCAAGTGCCTTACTGAATAGGGGAGGAATTTCACTCAGAGATAGTTAAGCACATCTGCAAGCATTTCTCTGAAACCGCTGCGGTTTCATCCATAATGAACTTGTTCCATTGGTGAAGAGCTACAAGAAGCTATAGCAATGTATGGCAGGGAGCTGGGGAGGACAGCTTTGCCAACATCCCAACATGATCACTTCCAGACTGTGCAAAGATCCAGGCTTGGCTGATACAGATGTATGCACACACTTGTAGGTATACGTTACTTGTAAGGATACTTGTATCTATAGTTTATATAGCTACAGGTGTAGATACAAAGTGTTCCATCTATAATAATATAGTTACCTTTTCCTATGCAGTTATAAAAGACATAGGGAAGGTCACTGCGATCACAAAACAGGAGGCAAATCACTTACAGAGTCCTTCATTTTTCCATGAATCCTGCAGCAACGAAAGATGCCAGGCTCTCTCCAGCCTCCTCGTTTCCTAAGGACAAGCAGAGGCTGTGAGCACGGCGGTACAAGCTGACCCACACTAGGATTCCATCCTGATGTGAGAGGACCCACTCAGACTCCATCTTCTCAGTGGGCAGTGCCCCACCTGCAGCAAGCATGCAGCCTTGCTGCTGTCAAAGCAACAAGCTAAAGCTTGACGTGCAGGTGAAAAATGACACTGCAAAGTGACAGCCCCAGTGCAAAAGTCACAGAGGGATTTTTGAGCAGCAGTATTGCAGTGGGGAAGGTTTAGCTCCCTGCCACAGCCCGTGCAATGCAAGTGTCTTGCTCTGGAGGGGATCACAGTGCTCCGAGGACAGCAAAGCGCATATGGCACCACCCGTGACAGCCTGGGGGAGACCCACTGCAGGGCTAGGTCAGGGTGGGAAGTGACATTGCTCCTTCTACAGAGCTGAGTACCTAAGCCAGCTCTCACACACTGACCCTGAACTATGTTCAGGAGACCATAGCAGCCAATGCAGTTCTCAGAGTTTCACTTCTAA
>VWZY01002766.1:30016-58024 GCA_013399075.1 Chloroceryle aenea | reverse complement strand
CTCTCCTCTCCTCTCCTCTCCTCTCCTCTCCTCTCCCCATCTTTTGGTTTAACCACCAGAGTCCAGCAGGAAGACAGGATGAGGAATGCTACATTTGTGTCCTGAAAACTGTACAAAATGAATGGATAAAAATTTGATGAGAAGTTTTTCAGCCATTCAAGCACCTCAGTTAATAATTCAGATGTTTGATTTTCTTCTTCATTATGCAGCAAGGATTAATGCACTTTGGAGATGATATAGAAACTTTAGTATTCAGAAAAGAAAAGAGCCTCAGATTTAAAAAGAAAATCCCCCACAGGAGTATGACACTATTATGTGAGCTTCTATCCTCCTGATTCTCTTCACTGGTGACTGGCACAGGCTTTGCTCTGAAATTTCAGCAGAGAGAGATATTTTGCATCCAACCTCTAATAAACAAAGTTCCCAGCAGAATTGCTGACAGGCTGTGATCAAAGCAGCACGCTCACATGTTGCTGTGATATACTGCTTGCTTACTAAAACACAGCCGTTCAAACAGCCTACATTTAATTGGGATATACAGTATTTCCAGCTCGGAGAGTTCAACACCAAAAAGGGTTTCTCTCAGATCTTTCACTCTGCTATTGTTCTGCTGTTTGCACAGAAAAAAAAACAAAAAACAAAAAAAGACATTTCAGATACCAAGTTTTGTTGTTTCATCTGAAAAAAAGGATTCTAGGAGTACCCAGAGCATTGTCATGAGCTTTATAGGAGGCTGCCCTGTAAGCACCTATCTGCTATTTCTCAGAAGACCATGCTCTCCTCTCCACAGCTGTGTGGAGCAGCTTNTATATAGCTACAGGTGTAGATACAAAGTGTTCCATCTATAATAATATAGTTACCTTTTCCTATGCAGTTATAAAAGACATAGGGAAGGTCACTGCGATCACAAAACAGGAGGCAAATCACTTACAGAGTCCTTCATTTTTCCATGAATCCTGCAGCAACGAAAGATGCCAGGCTCTCTCCAGCCTCCTCGTTTCCTAAGGACAAGCAGAGGCTGTGAGCACGGCGGTACAAGCTGACCCACACTAGGATTCCATCCTGATGTGAGAGGACCCACTCAGACTCCATCTTCTCAGTGGGCAGTGCCCCACCTGCAGCAAGCATGCAGCCTTGCTGCTGTCAAAGCAACAAGCTAAAGCTTGACGTGCAGGTGAAAAATGACACTGCAAAGTGACAGCCCCTGTGCAAAAATCACAGAGGGATTTTTGAGCAGCAGTATTGCAGTGGGGAAGGTTTAGCTCCCTGCCACAGCCTGTGCAATGCAGGTGCCTTGCTCTGGAGGGGATCACAGTGCTCTGAGGACAGCAAAGCGCATATGGCACCACCCGTGACAGCCTGGGGGAGACCCACTGCAGGGCTAGGTCAGGGTGGGAAGTGACATTGCTCCTTCCACAGAGCTGAGTACCTAAGCCAGCTCTCACACACTGACCCTGAACTATGTTCAGGAGACCATAGCAGCCAATGCAGTTCTCAGAGTTTCACTTCTAAATCCTTTCTCCTGCATAATACTGAAAAGGGGCTCTGACCCAAGACTCTCCTTGGTTAAATACCCGAGCTGCCAAGCTACAGATTTCAAGGAACCTTTTGAAACTCTTCCACTTTGTACAAAGTGATTAAATATTCATTGGCGTGAGGACTGGGAGCCAGCCTTCTGGATGAGCACCCCCATCCTGAGCTGCAGAGCCCTTTTCACTCCCATCCTCTGAATATTTAATCAGATCTTACAAAGCAGAGTGGCTTCAGCAGGGAAGCCTGGGAGAAACCTGGGCAGTGAGACCCACTGATCACGGTACACAGCAGAGGGACTTGATCCCAGGCTCGGGCTCCAAAGCAGGCAGATGAAGGATTTAAGCATTCAGCTCAGCATGGCTGTGAGCGTGTTAGCTATTCATTCACAGTGGAAGATGTGACTCTTCCTTTNGTTCTGCTGTTTGCACAGAAAAAAAAACAAACAAAAAAAAGACATTTCAGATACCAAGTTTTGTTGTTTCATCTGAAAAAAAGGATTCTAGGAGTACCCAGAGCATTGTCATGAGCTTTATAGGAGGCTGCCCTGTAAGCACCTATCTGCTATTTCTCAGAAGACCATGCTCTCCTCTCCACAGCTGTGTGGAGCAGCTTTTCCTCAGCAACAGCTGAACATCTTTACTTCAGTCACATCAACTGTGTGTGAAGAAGTGATATTAACAGTACACAGTAATGTAGGGTTTGTGTCTTTAAAGTACTGCAACAGAAAAAGAGAAAACCATCCAGACAATCAGTTCTTGGAATTACCAACCCATACTCTACCAGTCACCACTCAGGACTTGCTAGAGTCTGGAGCAGTGCTTGACTCCATACTCAAAGTCCACAACTCATTCCCTGAACTTCAGATGTGTGTCTAAACCTTTGGCCTTGCCTGGCCATTGGAGATAGAAGGTATGGTTCAGCAATGCCAGCTGGAGATGAACCCCTCTAACCCTCAGCTTGGGGTTAGAGCAGGAAGATTTTTTTAGGGCCACTTCTTTCGAGAGACCTCTGCAAAAGTTTTTCAGGCAGTAGGATCCTCTCCCATCTCGGGAAGCAAGGGAAACCTTGCCTGCTAAGTGCTACATTCCATACGTGGTGCATCCAGTTTTGGAGTGAAATCAACTCACTTGGAGTACAGTTGTCTCTGCTCTCCACACCATCCTCTTGGATGCTGCACATGGAGCAGAGTTCAGAGGATGGGTAGAGCACGAGCCAAATGCAGGACCATAGATCAGCCTGGTTCTCTCCACACTCCTTCACCACTGAGTTGGGGCAGGGGAAAGGATTTGGCATCCAAAAGGAAAGTCTTGGGGAACATGACAGTGATGTTGAATAAGGGAAATGGCAGGGAGACCAAAGGACTTCTCTGAATAATATTTGTTTCTTGCTCAGTTCTCTCACAACATCCACCACAGTCCCAGGTCCTGGGTCTCAACCTCAGACTTCTTAACTGACCCATCCAGACCCTCCCTCCATCTTTGATCAGTGAATTTCCATTCCTAATCAGTTTCTTCTTCTGGGTCTCACCACCTATTTGTGTTTTTCCTTCAGCCAAGTTTTTGCCTCCATTACAGTTGCTCTGAAGAATTCCTTGTTATATATTAATATGTATTATTATAAATAAAACTATCTCTAGTTTGCATGAGCAAAGTAGGTGTTATTTCAAAAGTCTCTAACTGGATCTAAATGGGAGATGTCTATAAAGACAGCAACAGGCCTTTCACACCTGAAAAGGCCACTTTGCCTCCACCCTTGCATTTTGAATCACTGCTACAAACCCTTAAGAAATTAGACTTTTTAGACAGGCAATTTGTTAGCAGTTTTTTGTAATATGAACAAACCAAAATGTTTCCTCAGTACCTGCTCTCAGAATTACTAAACTGCTTTGACAATGCTTTCTTTTTCCAAAAATTCAGCCTTAGACATACACCTAGAACACAAAATATCAGCCCAAATGGTTCAAGTTTGACAAAGTCTCAAAATGGGATTTTATAATAGGAAATATTGGGCAAACTTCATCTTATGCACTATTAGCCCTGCCTATTAAAAATATTTCCTTATGTGTAGCAAAGAGCTTTATACAAACTGGCTTTTGCAGATGTAGTCACTCTTTCCTAGTGTGCAATGGCACAGCAATTTTGACTTTTTCAAAACTACCAAGTACAACAAGACAACATTAATGGAATAATCCCTCGATGAATTTATTCTTTTAAATAAAAGCCTGCTTTGAATTATTCTGAAGAAGAAAAGTGTATCTTTAAATCAGCTCATTTCCATCTAATTACATAGATATTAGTTAAAAACAGCTGAATGGACTTTTTATATTTTAATTGTGAAAATTCTCTCTGAGGCTGAACTCTCCTACGCCAAGTTTCTGCTCTGAGCACATTTTTACGGTCTAGTTATAAACCCTAGAAAAACAACCTTTATAGGAAATGTTGACACAACCTTAACTAAAGTGGTGCTAGCTGACACCTCTATATTTTCAATTTGGGGATTTCTACTGGGAAAATATAAACGCTCATGCAGTAAAGGAAGCCAACTATAATAAAACCCTCATAGTCTTCCTGTTCACCCCATGAAGACCTACTTCAAAAAGCACCAACTTAGACTGGAGATGAGTTGAAGTTAACTGCATTCCTCTGAGGGTACTAAAAATTACCTGCAGGTAGTTCAGCCCTACAGTTACTTGCAAGACTTCAGTTTGGTCAAAGCCACATCCATTAAAAATTCTGAGAAGAAAATGAGAATGTGCATAAGCTTACAAAAAGGGTGCTAGTCCATTTATATCCTTCCTAGCACAACATGAAAAGAGGAAAATAGACTTTATAGATTCTAGTGAAACAAATATAACTACGCACAGGGGAACAATACAAACATGGAAAGAGAAAAGTGAAGCTGGCTTCCCTACCTGTATCTTTTAAGTCTAGCTCGCCTAAAATTAATTAATAAAGGGAGGGCTGGGGCCTCTGCTTAGCCTTCTTTTGAAGGTGTTTTCGCACATTCATGAGACAAGTAAGATCAGGGTGATTGTCACGACAGCTTCTGAGTCTTGGTGAAAGGGATCTGAAAGTCTTAGGTCAGGAATGAAAAGCGATCACGTCAGTGCTATACCAGAAGTGATACAGAGTTAGACAGTGCTGGAGGGAGGCTGTTGGGAAAGATGGTAAACTCAGAACTTAAATGTGAAACTCAGAAGGAAAAAGAAATTATATTGTTTAAAGGCAAATTGTGCTGCACCAGCCTGACTGCATTCTGTGATGAGATGACTGGTTCTGTACTTGAGGGGAGCACCACGGATGGTGTCTATTTTGATTTTAGCAAGACTTGGGAGATTATTTCCCATAGCATCCCTGTAGCCAAACTGGGGAGATATGGGCTGGATGGCTGGACTTGAAGATGTGTGGTAAACTCACTGAATCATCAGGCTCAAAGGATAGCAGCCAGTGGTCCACAGTCTAACTGGTAAAACAGCTGAGTGGATTTAACAGTGGGGCTGGTACTGTTTAGGATCTTCCTTAGATACTTGGACAATAATCTCTGATGCATTTGCAGGGATCAATATGCTGGAGGGCAGAGCTGCCATTCAGGAGGACCTTGGCAAGCTGGGGAAATGGCCATGAGAAAACACTTGCAGTTCAAAGGGAAGTGCAAGTCCTGCACTTGGGCTGCACTTGTGCCATGCAATAGAGTGGGTTAGAGTCAGCTGGCTTGGTGGTGGCTCACCAGGAAAAGAGCTTGTAGTCCTGGTAGAAAATAATGTGTCCACTTTGGCATCCCCTGGTGCTAAAGAAACATTGATAAAATGTTAGAGAGTCCAGAAGAAGGCCAGCAAGATGCTCGGGGAGATGGAGCACAAGGCACAGAAGGTGAGGTTTAGAGAACTGGCTTTGCCGAGCCTGAGGAAGATAAGGATTAGAAGGAATCATAGTGTTCCCTTCCATTAGTTATGGAGAGGATGTAAAGAAGATAGGACTGACTCTGCCTGAAGCTGCACAGCAGAAAGGTAAGTAAGACAAACATCAGAATGGGAAGTTCCAGTTGGACATAAGGGAGAAACAGTCCCGCTGAGAATAGCTGAACAATGGCTAGGTTCACCAGAGAGATTGTGATAACTCTGTCCTCAGGGATACTCAAAACTCAGCTGGGCAAACCAACCCTGTTTTGAAGAGCATGTTGGGCAAGGTGATCCTGGAAGACCTTATCAGCCTGAATGTTTTTTTTTCTATTTGCTATTTAGAAGCCATCCTGACTCGCCAGTTCAAAAGCTGGGTGGGGAAATCAAGACTTTCCAGTGTCACTTCTGGCATTTACTTGCTCAGCAGAAAAGGAGCAAGTGGGACAGTGGCCCTCTGAGCCACAGCCTGCTGGGTTTCAGATGCCATTCAGATTCCTCCTTTAGACAAACTGGTTACTGATGGAGCTGGATACTTGCCTGCTTTTGAGAGCCCAGCCTTCTCCACTTTTAAAGAAAGGCATGCTGAACTCTCTGGCAACATTAGAAAGTATTGGCCTGTCTTTTTCTTTAGCTGATACATACTTAACCTTCACCTCTTCAGAGGTGAACGTTAAAAAGTTATGTAAAAAAGCCAAACTGAATCATCCCAGTAAACAAATGGAAAACATATTGACCTTGTCTTAAAACTGTAATGAGCTACCCTTATATAGCTGTAACCCACTCCATTTCAAGCTGTTAATAAACTGCAGTCCTTTGATTCAGTGAGACACTTGCTGCTTTTACCATTACTTTTGTGTTAAGTCTAATTGTCTATTAAGAAGGTAATTTGGGTTACACCACAATTAAAGTCTGATATACCTAACCTTCTGCAGCTCCCAAGAGACCTTTCTCTAAGGTATCACTATGAGCAGAAAGTTTTGGATGATGGTATTTTCCCCCCTTGCTAACATTTCAGCCATGCTGGTGGCAATTTATATAGTTTTTGCCCACTGCCTCCTCTGTTTTTCCCAGAAGGTTTCACAAGATATCACAGTAACCTTGGCAAAAATGTGAAGTCTGCTTTAATGTGAAGTCTGCTTTAATGCTAAACTTCTGTAGTACGTTATTTTAAGGTTTAAAAGAAAGATAGTAAGTTCTAGTATGTACCTGTCAGTACTAAATGATTGTTCATTTCCTGTGAATTGGGAATAAAGTAATAACATACATCTGGCGAGCTAAGACACGTTGCTTATTTCTTTTTCTTCTCTGAGCCATATCCTTTACCAGCTGTGAGACATCACCATGCAGAATCTCCAAATACCTTTGAGGAAAATTAAAACAAAGCAACAGAGAGCTGGAAGGGACCCCCTGCATCTCCAAGCTGAGTCCCCTGCTAGCCCCAGGCCACATCACACAATGCCTTTCATCAGCTGTTCCCCACTCCATCTCACAACCCCCCTGGTGCCCCCAAACCTGCACTGGGATTCTGCTCTCTCCAGTGCTGATTGCTTAACTGGCTAGATAACGTCTTTCAGTTTCCAGTTCAAATACATTCATGGGCAGTTTATGCCCACTTATTCTTGTGCCAATACTCTCTCTTCAAAAGATCTTTTCCTTCCTTGATGTTTAACCTCCTGGTGTATTTACAGAGAGCAGTGACATTCCGTATCAGCTTTTGTTTTGCTGCGCTAAATAAATCAAGCTCCTGTGGCCTCCTTACACAAAGTAGGGTTTCCATTCCCTATCATCAGAATACCTCTTTGCTGCCCTTGTTCCCAGGTTGTCGTTGGCCCAGAGGGTTATTATTGGACACAGTGTTTCAAATAAGGTCTCATCAACTTATTTTTTTCATAGCTAATCATTTTCTCCTGTGAATCATGCCAGAAGATGGCATGCTAGAAGGATACACATCACCAAATGTAATAAATACATTGAGAAAAATCCAATTACAAGCATCCTTCCCTTCTTTAATGTAATATTTCTAAATGTTAGGTGGCTGTGGGCTTTGCAAGACGGTGGAGTTCTGATGATGGATCCTGAAACACACATTAAAGCCCTGAAAAGCAGGTCGAGGTATGAAAACAACAGCCGTGGAAATACAGTGACCAGAATGAAAAGAGTCCAGGGGAGAGGCAAAGTAGGATTTATTACTGCACTGCAATGGATGATAAAGGAGGTGATTAGAAATTAACTGTCGGACTCAATTCTTTATATTCTTCTGGCATGAAAAACACTTGAAACCTAACGACACATATTTACATGAATACAAATCTCAGCCTGTGGCACTTTCACAGCACCTTCCATTTGAAAACATAAAGGATGGCAAGTGAAATTTACTTTATGCTATAAATACTGTTTGCTTCCTGCATATCTCCAAGTCAGAACAATAGAAAAAATATAAGCAGCATGATTTAAGGGGAGAAAAGATCCTTTGCTTTTTTCTCCACACGCACTCAGTCTACTTAGCTCTTAAGTAACTTAATGTACAAGTTTAAATTTTATATTCTCATTGTTCATTTCCAAGGCGTGACCTGAATAAAATCCTTGGGAAAAGAAAAAAACAAAGCCAAACAAGGTGATATTGATTGAATGTTAATATATAGTCTTTTATGGAATAGTATTTATATATATGTTGTTTATTATACTAAAATAACAAATTTCTTCAGTCTTTCACAGCAGTTCCAGAAATTAAGAGACTCTTTCATGATTCCTGCCAGCATGGAGCTATGCCTTGGTAGAATAATTTTCTTTAGTATCATACACCACATAAATATCATAGTTTTATCTGATGGTAATGAATCTTAGAGGCAAATATTTTTCTCCAGCCCTTTCAGATTGTATTCACGAAGGTACTAAGGCAGCTTGAATCATTAAACATTAAGCTGAAGACAGCATTTGGAAGAGACCTGAATGGGGACCTCCCTGCTAGATTCAATGTAATGTCCTGCTTGCAGAAAATGGCCAACTCGGCTGCACGCAGGAGGTCAGCTCTGTCAGTTCCCAGAGAGAAAAAACCGAGGTTTGGGCAGTTTGGCTTTATATAAGAAGCAAATTTCCAGTCATTGTTCAGCTGGAGGTGCATTAGGCAAAGGCTCTGTACCTCTGCTGCCCTTTGCGGTTCTCTAGGCACACGAGCGTTGTCTTTCTGCATGTCAGTCTCTGCTTTTAAAGATATTTTTCCCCTGTGACCTGTCTTTTGGACTGGTTAAGGCTCAGATGACCGTGGTGTTCAATGGACATTAAGCACATGCTGGTCCTTTTTCAGGCAGGAATGACTTCTCGAATTCAGAGCTGTAAAATGCAGCTACTGTGTTTACTCAGTTGAGGGACAAATCAAGCTCCACAGGTCTCATATTCTCAGGTTGGTTGTAAACCTTTTTGTTTTGCTTATACTATGTTCTGGGATTTAAATTTCTCACCCTCCTGGGGTCACTGCCTGGAAGAGACCCTCTTGAAAAATACCACTGATTCAAACCCAGTTCTGCATCTGTCACTCATCCAAATCCCTCTGTCAGCTTAAGAATAAAGTCTGATAATGGAGGAAACTCAGCTGCACCGAAACAAAGTTGCTATACAAGATGGTCTTTTTTATTCTAATATCTTCAAATGAGACTATTTCAGGAATTGAGAATAATTCTCTTGGAGCAAAATGGTTTATATAGCCAACATAAACAAACCTACGCCTGCTTCATGCCAGGAGGAGAGAGAGGGTGATATTTCTTTTGCTACCAACATAGGCTCTTCTGCTTGAATAGTGTTTTTGGCAGATGCTACCATATTTAACTTCCCACAATGGCACTGTTTATTTAAGGCCAATATAAAACATCCCTGGCCCTTCTCTTAGATTTTGCAGTCCCATGGTTGACTTTCACGTATCCTTTTAAGCACATTTTTTTTGTGTGGTGCCTGTGGAATCACTATTCAGTGCCTTTAAACGAAATACTTCCAGACAACGAGAACTCCATCTTAGCAGGGCAAGGAAATCAGCTGTACCAGCTACACCATTGATCATGGATTTCATTACTTTCTGTACACCCTGTTCTCAGAAGTAGTTCAGAGGTCAGACCAGAGGTCTGTCTAGCCAAGTACCTTGTCACCAACAAAGAGCAGTTGTGATTACTTAAAAGAGTGTAAAAAAAACATAGTGGTGCTCTGCCCAAGGTGTAGTTGAGCTCCTGGAAACTGTTTCACCCAAGGCTGCACTGCTTTGTTTTATCAGGCTGATCTAGGAGAAATTTACTTCTGGTTTTTGCTCTTTGCATTTTTGTGGTATAGAAAATGTATCAGCAGCTATAAATCCTTATCAGCTTTGCACTGGATTTTCAATCAGATATCTGTAGCTGTAAAAATAAGTTTCAAATCCTTATTGGAAGTTTACTAGGTCCTTAGAGATAATGGCTTCTGGTCAGCCACCACAGCCTCAGCTTCTGCAGAATGTAGTTATTTTCTGCTCAAGCTTCCAGGATGAAGCCTCCTTCACTATGTGAGTGCAGCAACACCATTTCTATTTGTATCTGTTATGCCTAACTTTCTGCTTTCTGGCTTCACATGTGCCAGAGTAAAGCTGTGCTCCAACCAAAGCCACCACCAAATAACACACAGCTGCTCTGCGAGCTGCCACAGCTCCTGATAAGCCACCACGGGCTTAAAATGAAACCCCGGGAGTCACTGTGGCTACACTCATAGGACATCTGTGTCCAGGAGCAGCACCCCGTGGGTTTGGGGTTGGATGGCTTGAGCAGCCAGTTCTTCCCCCGCCTGCCAGGACAGCTAGGGAATGCAGTCACTCCCTCTTGCCTAGTGAGGCAAATGGGTTGGGGATGGCCCTGTAGTGGCCTATCGCATCCTGCCTGATGTTTCTCCCAGATGTGCTATTTCTGCTGAACAGTACTGACTGTTGGTGTTTAGGTGAAGCTCTGGCTCTGGATGCTCAAAGCTTCTGGTTATGCTCTTCTACTCTATTCCCCAGGTAAAATTATCACCTATTACTCCAGTACCTTCACACCACCACTGCTTTTTTTTCACTGTGTTTTCCTGTGAAATACTGTGGGTGCCAAACACAACCCAAACAGCCATCTGCAGAAACAGTGTCTCCCAGAGGAGGTGCAGAATGTGCACAAACATGTGCTCTGTTTTCCTAAGGACACCTGCCAGAATCCCGCTGATGCATCAAGCATAGGAAAATATTTGGCACAAGCCATGTCTCCAAAGATTTTTCTCCTTGTAGGTAGTGGAAAATATTCCTTTTCTAACATACTTATTTCTTTTTTGGTTTGCTCTATATAAGTGAATGCTTCTGTCATTCCCTGCAGCAGTGCCCAATAAGCACAGCCACTTGTGGTTATCCAGAGTGCTTATCCAGGTCCATTTTAGCTCCTGACTCAAGGTGAGTGGCGTGAACTGTTGCCATGCTGCACTCTCTCTGCTCTGTCCTCGGCTTCTGAGAGGAGGTGCTTCCTTTTTCCCCAGAAGACTTCTCCTAATTCTTTTGTCATTTTTTGAAGTCCTTAGACTTTCCAACAAATACATCTTCTTAATAGCACTAAGATTTTTTTTAGCTCATGAATGGGTACCGGTTTCTCTGATATCCTCACAAATTGTGCCGAGGTGGTGGCATCACTAGAATACTAACAAGCAATATTAATAAACAAAACCTTGCTCAGGAAGGACAGAATGAGATATGCTGCTCTGCATTCAAGGCTACATACGTGTGCTGGGAGATCCAGAATGTGGAGGAAGTTACAGTCTCTGAGGATGATAGCATACAATATTCCACATCAGAGAAACTACAGTGTAAAAAGGGACCAAGCTGGTGAAGCTATGATAATATTCATAATAAACACCCATAGGAAGTAAAATGAAAACAAGCCAGATTACTCCAGGCACTCCTGATCATGTAGGACTAAAATCTGTGTGTTATCTTTTCTGATTCTGTGTTTTCTGATCCAAAATTAGGTGCAAAGAGCAAGAGACATGAGGCCAGGAAGTTCCGCAGTAATGAGGGTGAATCCAAGGAAAGTGATGATTTCTACTTCAAAAAGAAGGAAAGCTATAAAGCCAAGAAGGCTGAAGGAGATAATTTTGCATCAGTTTTCACTCAAATGATCAGCTCTAACCACCTGCTGTAGCACAACTACTGCAGGGATGGGAAAAGAGAACAGGTCAAGGAATTCTTAGCTAAGGTTAGGTGCTTTCAGATCAGTTGCATCTGCTTGATAAACTCCATCTGTAGATGGCACAAAACCTTGGTTCAAAAACTCTATCCAGAAAAAAAAATCTATCAGCAGCTCTCTGTTACAAGACAGGTACACTTCTGGAGGGCTTCCACGGGAATCTCTTCTGGATCATTTTCTGTGTGATGTCTTTCCTGAGGACCTGAATCCTGCCACTTAGAAACTCTTAACACAGTGATGCTGTCCTTTAGATCCTGCACCTTATTCTGTGGCTCATCATTATTTCCCTGTGTTGCCTGCACAGAATACAGCTCTACAGACTGTTTTGAGGGACACTAATTCTCAGCATCTGTTGAGACTTTGTAACTCCTTCCACACTCCCAAACCTATTCTAAATATGGTAAATCAAATTTGGAAGGATGAACTGTACCAGTGTCTCTCTCCCTATCTATGCTATCCTTCCTAGATAGCAGAGGCACTTGGAAACAAACAAAAAGTATTTTGAGACTAATGGTAAGCACATTCAAAATTTTAAGATGACAGATGTTTGCTCTTCAAAATATAGAGGAGAATGATGAGAAGAATGAAGGGTGGTGGCAGGAGCGCATGGCTTGAATGTAAATTTATGGTACAAGGGGCAGATCTTGTTTGGGAGAACAAGGTAAGCAAGAGAATCAGGAGGACCTGGTGACTGAGGCCAGTTCCTCCTCATTTCTTCAACCCCGCTCTTCTTCTTAGCAATTAATTCTTGAGGATTTTGACTTGTACTCAAATTCCCTAGCAGCAGAATTCTTACATACTTGATTAGTCACACAGGAGAAAATTGAACCATGTAAATATCATACCTGAGGGATTAGCTGAGGGCAAGGTAGGGCTCTTAAACTCCTGCTCGGAGTATAGTCATAACAGCACAGTTTGGTTTAATTGAAACTTTTCACTCAGCAAAGTATAGATTTAATTGTAATCACTTTTAAGGTGTCAAAAAGGAGGGGTACTCATTTCACTCAGCACATACAGTCTGCATATCTGTCTCCAAGGGGAAGAGCAAACAAACCCTGCACAGACAAAAATAAACAATTATCCTTCCTGCACATCATTCATCTTCTGGTATTTGCAATCGTTATGGACACATCCTCATCATTTCTACAGATCCTGTTCTACCTCATATAAAGAAATGAGGTTAGAGATACAAGATTTTATTTGAGATAAGATAAAATCTAAGTGTTACAAGTTCTCTCTTTTGTTTCCTGCAGATAGAAAAAATAACTTATTTGTAATGTCATGCAAATGCTCTTCGAGAGATTACTGCCATCTTTGTCAGTGTTATGGTTTCTCCACTGACCATGGTATTTAGGTTAATTTTTATGTTTATCATCAGTCATGCAATTCCAACTGACACATGATTTCATTTTTCTGCAAGATAAACCAATCTTGCACCGGTGTGCTTCCAGTAACTCTGGCTACTCATGCCATAAGAAAAGCACTAAGCCCTTTTTTATTTCCTTTAGTTTTTCTTTCCTAAAGTACTTGGGTCAGATTCTTCCCTGATTTAATTTTTCTCTGTTGTCCTTCAGTGCAGCTCTGTTGACTTCAACTATTTGTAAAATTTGCCCTTCATCGTTACAAGTTAACTTTGAAATAAGTCAGATGAAACTTCTGTTCTGTTTTACTGAATTTTTTCCTCTGGGTTGAACATTTTGAGCTCTCTTCCTGCCTTCACAGGTACCCATGTGATTTGCTAAAATAATCTGTGTGAAATTGCAGGCCCAGCTTGCAAGATAACTGCCTAAAAATAATTGCCTTGAAATCAATGGCCAGTCTTAAGAGCCCTGCTTTCTACATTTTATGTGATGTGATAAATTCCTGCTGCCCTGTGCTGAGAGTTTATACCGAGAGTGACTCAGGTGGATGGTATGAACTGCTTTATCCACCAGCTAAAAATCTCTTCCCTGCTGCCTCACTTCTGCCTCATAGGGAAAAAAAAGGCAAAGTGGATTCCTGCCTGGTTCCCACTTCAGCAACACAGCAACCAGCCCCGCAGGTGTGTCTGGAGAGTGCCAAAGTGTGCAACTGCCACCCTTTCACAATTGCTAGCAATTTAAAAACCAGTCAGCAGCAGGAACAGGAAGAGAAAAGGTCACAAGAGGACAGCGTCCGTGGCCAGCATCGGGTTTCAGAGTAGGAACCGTAAGAGAGAAAATGAAAAACATTTGGACTTAATTAAGGCACTAATCTGGAAAAATGAAGAACAGTTGAAAACTGCAGAGTTGGGGCATTGTATAAACTGCTTTTCTTGATTGCAAAGTAACCTTGCAGTAGCTTCTGCTACTGAGAACAAGGAAGGAAGAGGTTGGTAGAAACTGTGGCTCTGAGGTCTACCCTAGAGCACTGGGGTTTTTTTATAGTGCAGTAGCATCAATAAAGGCAGAGGAGGGAGTACAATAGGCAAGGGGTCTGGAAGAAAATGACATAGATTGCTTAGAGCTTTGCTCTTCAACCAGTAGTGCTTTCAGCTCTTTGAAAATATGTATTTCTCCTAGAAGTAGCTTTTCAGTTGTCATCTCAAATTTTCTGCTAGAAAACTCTCCTTGTGCTTATATATAGTACATAAACTGCAGGTAAATCTGGAGTTATATAAAATAACACTGTGGATTATATGGACATATATTTGCTTGTATTTATCTCAAAAAAAAAGTCTCAGTGAGGGCAGCTGCACAACATGAGATAGGAGAAGACAAGATACTGGAGTCCCTTCTATCTTTTGCGAGGCCCATCTACACTACTTAATTAGCTAAAGGCAGGTGTATCTGTCTGACTTAGCTCCAATCCTCCCTATTTTGCCACTAGCTTGGACAGAACAGCACTGACAGACAAACTAAGGGGATTTCTTAAGCTCACTAGCCCCCTCATGTTTTAACATGAAAAGCACATGAGAAAAACGAGAGTTCTGGGCACCCCAGACAGGCAGACACTGAAAATACTTGACCTCAAAGGCTGTCCTTTCAGCTGCTGTAAATTGGCACAGCTATTCATCCGAGTAATGCAGTGCTGCTCAGTATGGCAGTGGTATAAATTTACCTATTAGAAGCTGTATGCACATGTGTGAGGTTATAGAATAAGCAGGGCTTCCAGTTACATGAGGGTCAGAAAGGATGTTGTGTGTCTAAATGCCTAATTATTTATTTTTTTTTTTATGGCCAAAACAAAGACTAAGAAGAAGTCTGTTTTGTTCATATGCAGAGACTACAGCAGATTTGCTACAAGATTGGGTAAGTGTGTTTTCCACAAAACTTTCTGTGGGGAGACAGATTTTTAGCCCAGGATTCAGGACAGAGGGATGCTTATGAGGAGGAAAAAACGGACAATTATTATTTTACTTCAATCATCTTCTACCTTTTAGAATCATTTAATGGAGACAATTAATTTTCAGAATAATCAGCTGAAAAGCTGGACAAGAAACTCTTTTTCCCATTCTACTTTACATCTGCAATTTCTCAGCTTTGGCAGTTTGAGGTCCCCTTGGGCCCCATCCTTATCTAAAGAAAATTGGCTTCACTGACAACAGAATGTTGTGGGCTTGGGGATCAAATTAATGTCCATAAATATATGAGGGCTGGGTGTCAAGAAGAAAGGGCAACCACTTTTCACTTGTGCCCTGAGATAGGACAAGGGGCAATGGATGCAAGCTGGAGCACAGGAAGTTCCACCTCAACAGAAGGAAGAACTTCTCTACTATAAGGGTTACAGAGCACTGGAATGGGGTCCCCAGAGAGCTTGTGGAGTCTCCTCTGGAGACTTTCAAGACCTCTCAGGATGCATTCCTGGGGAACCTGCCCCAGACTCTATGGCCCTGCTCTGGCAGGGGCGTTGGACTCGATGATCTCCTGAGGTCCCTTTCAATCCCTGACATTCTATGATTGACTTATATCATTTAGGGGCATGGCCCTCAGACCAGATATGTCTCCAGGCATGCAGGGGGCCCTGACTCTCCCATGCATTGCTTCGTATGCAGCTGTCTAGGCAAACCAGTTGCCAACTGGTCATAGAAAGCTGCTCAAGTACCTGATAGTAGCCTGCATCTATTTTGCATGTTAAGTAGAAGACAAAGACAAGATAGTGAAGAATCAAAGCAACCTCTTGTTCCCTCCTATAAAATACAGGAAAAGGAAGAAGCATTGATGTGTACTGGGGTAAAAAATGATATAATAACTTGATATTAATTGTGGAAAAAGTAAATATAGCTTATTTTTCAATGGAAATCTATACTATCTGGTAAGGAGACTTGGAATTCTGTGGGTCTCGCCTCTAAGTTCTTTCTAAATGTGGCTGTGGTGTGCAGCAAATAGTACAGTTGTTGCTTTGAAAAAGTCTGTGTCTGCAGTGGTATGAAAATAAAATCCCACATCAAAGAGTACAGTACAAGTTAACCCTGACCCACAGACAAAGGATATTTATGCAAGGATGTGTGGGGTTTTTTTTTCTAAGCAATGCTTTTCCATTTTGTTCTTTTTGAATTGCAAGTATTTTGCTCTTCTCTTGTTTTCCCATCCGTGGTGAAATGTGTTCAACTATAGCAGAGAACTGGATGGGTGTAGTGACTCGCCCAAACCTGAAACTGAAGGGAAGCTCTCATGGTTCACTGGGGGTTATCCTGGTATCATTTTAGCCAGATTTATGTTGATAGAGAACCTCTGGGTGAAATCCAGGGCTTTTTTGAATTCAGTGCGAGGACTGATTTCAGGAATGGCCAAATGAAATCACCTTGCAGAGAAAGCATTGGAAATACCTTTGTTATTTATACATTTAACTTAAGCCAAGTGATCTAACTGTTGATGAATTTCAGTAACGTAAATTCCAACCGATGCCATTAAAGTCAACGGAGTTAATCCTGTTTTACATACGTGGGGTTGGGATCAGGATTTGTCACAAAGGTTTTTTTTTCATTAAGTGGAAGAAGTGACACTGAAGATTCTAATTTACAGCTGTCTAAGGATGAAAAAACAAAGTAGACCTGGGGAGAAACAAGGATTACAGCGATGCTCCTGAAAGTGTCCAGCTTTCTAGGGAGCAGCTTCTGTTGCCACTGCCCCTGCCAGCCTGTACAGTTACACATTTTTACCAAAAGCCTCATTAGGAAGTTTCTGCCTTTTCTTTTATTACCTTGCTCACCTAGAATATCACCAAGTGATTTTCTACTGCATTTTAGCTCTCGAAAGGGCTGGCAGCATTTTTAATGTTTGTAAGTGACAACTGTATAAGAGAGCTAGATGGGAACTCTTTTTTTTTTAAATTTCTTTTTTTATTTTAACCTGTACTGCTGTCTGAGGCAAATTTAACGATAGCTGCCAGGCAGTAATCATTTATGCCCTGCCTGCCATGCACGTGTGTAGACTGCTGCAGAAGTCCTGGGCTCAGTCCTGTCCTTCAGAGGTGGTACATTTAGTTCCACCTAGGAGTGGCTGAGCACAAACATCTAGAAGGCACTGTCAGAGCAAATGAAGCAGAAAAGGTGCTCCCAAGAGTCAGTGGACACAAATATCTCCCCTCTGTTTTCTGAGGAGATGCCAGTTCCTCCTGTGTATACACCTGGTAGAGCAGCACTGCTCAAACATCTCAATCTTCCGTGGCAACAAGCCCAGAAGCTGATCTGCCAGCCCCAGCCTGGTTATCTACTAGCAGGCAGTAAGTGGGGGGTAGCCTGCTTCCCAAGTAATAGCAAACTATTGCTTCTGCATTGTGGACAACTTTCACATGCTGCTTTGGTGCTGCAACTCTCAGGTGACTTTTAGGACACTGATTTCTAGAAAATGCCCTCTATCTTTCTGACAATCTGCTGCGATCCCCAGACATCTAAGTTTTGCTTCACTACCTATCCCAGGTACTGGCGGGCTGAGTCCACAAGTGTGTCTCGTATCAAATGCAGCAAATTCCAGAAAAATAGCTGTTGTGTCTTCATCTTGCTGCTCCTTCTCCATTAAGCATATTCCCATGTCCTCAGAAGCCCTATGGAACTCTACTGCCAAACGTGTCTGCCTGCACACCTGCCAGACACGCTCGTGGCACTGGGCAGCATCCCCTATGCTGCAGGTCAGCAGGTCAAAAGCAGCCCTGGCAAAATCATTAGATGCCAGCAGAATAATTATGAGAGTTGTAATGGTCCAGTCTTCAAATTCCTGTAGTTTCTGGTAGGCATCCTAGAATTCACTATTAGCAAAACCATTATGGAATAGCTTCATGAAACGCTGAAGGTTTTATTCATCTGGACAGAGAGCTTTAGGACCAGATGATTAACAAGAAAAGCACCTTGACTGGGGAGGGGAAGGCAGTATGGGTGCACTTTTGTTTGATAGAGTTTAATTACTGCACTTTCAATGAATGAATAAACTAATTCAATGGAACAACCCCAAGCAGACATATCCAGGAATTTCCCACTGCCGTCTCCCATGGAATACCCACTCTTTGCATCTTTCCTCTCCATTGTTTAGTAAAAAGGACTTCTAATTTTGTACACTTTATTCTTCAGCCTGTTCCAATTAGGAGTGCCCCTACAATATGTTTGTCTCGTTCTCTTTCCTGTTGAGAGGAAAGCTATAATGCCAAAAATCAAAACATCCCCTTTCCCATATTCTGGTTTTGTATTGTGTACATTCTGGCACCTTGAATTTTACCAAAGCAACTTCAGACATAATCTCTCTGCATGGGGGAAAGCTGTAGTTACTTATACATAACATGGAACATGTTCTGGTATGTGTTCCTAGCTAAATATATATAAAAAAGACAATTACCAACTCATCTCCTGAAAAAATAACATTCTCAATTCAGTGACATTTTTCGTTGTCTGCTTTCATTTGGCTTAGTACACTGCATGAAAGCATCAGAGCTAGGATCAGTGACAGTTACTAAACTTCAGCTTTTACCTCCTGTTCCCAGTTTGCTTATTATTCTTTCAATGTAATTCTGACTACATCTGCAAGTCTCAAACATATAATTCATTAAACCAGTAAGCAATTCACATACATTAGAACCTTTATTTTCTTCTCAAATTCACCCATTTAATGTATCTAGGACTACACTTAGCTCTTGAAAGCTAGAAAATTTTATACTGAGTGTCAACATCAGTTAATGAGTGAGGCTTCAAATGACATTTTTATGTGCCATTTGGAAAAAAACTGGTGATAGCAAAACTTGTATTTTCTTCTTCCTTCCAGGTGTAAATCAAATTTTGACACCCTCATAGTCAGCCTCTCTTCTGGATGTGTAACATCTCCAGCCCATTTCATCTCTCAGTATCATAGAATGGTGCTCTGTGCTGCTCTAAGACTCAATTTCATCTAAGTTAAATTATGGAATATGCCTGCTCATAAATTAAAAGACAATTCTTGTTTTTTTTTAAAGGAAATAAACATTGATTATAGCAGGAAACATACAACTTTAAATCTCAGTAACTCAAGTATAAACAAAGGGAATAATAAAGTGCTTTTCTGACCAAAGTTTCATCTCTTCCCATGTTGTATCTCCTAGAAGATACAGAGGGAAGAGTATGACAAGAGAAGAGTATTTCAGAACTTCTTTGGAATACTTTCCCACCGTCCATAATCTGCAGCCCTGCGGCTACCTAACCCAGAGCTCATTTTCTTGCACGCATTAGCCCTCTATAGATTTTTAATATATCTTATAAATATCTATAGCTTGTGAATATCTAAAGGGCAGGTGTCAAGAGGATGAGCCCAGTCTCTATTCAGTGGTGCCCAGCAACAGGACAAGGGGCAACGGGCAAAAATTAGAGTGCAGAAAGCTCCGCCTCAACATGAGGAGAAACTTCTTCCCTGTGAGGGTGACAGAGCCTGGAACAGGCTGCCCAGAGAGGTTGTGGAGTCTCTGGAGACTTTCAAAACCTGCCTGGACCTGACCCTGTGCAACCTGCTCTAGGTGACCCTGCTCTGGCAGGGGGGTTGGACTCGATCTCCAGCAGTCCCTTCCAACTCCTACCATTCTGTAATTCTGTGATTTTTCTACCAAGAATTTTCCTACTTTTTCTTTGGGTATGATTGCTTTACACATTAATTGTGGGGTTTAACTGTTGCTGCATTTCTTCACTCCTTCCTTACATGCTAACTGAAAGAAGGTTGCTTCTGAACACATTAGGATTGAAATACATCAGCTTTTTAGTCTGCTTGATTTTCTCAGACTCCTTATATTTCTGCAGAGAAATTTAACTATGGTTTAGGTATTTTTATAAATTATTGTTGTATATATTAGCATGATGTTCTTATAAGACCACAGTGTAATACTAGGTACTGTAAATCTTTACATACACTATATGTCATAGAGTTGCCATCATCAGACTAACACCTTTCTTTAACTTTACTCCACAAGTCCTCGGCAAGGAAACAGTCCAGGAGCTTTCAAACTGAGTGGATCCTCCTCGCCTCTTGGGTGCATCCATCACATAAGGACCAGGACCTGTCTTAATCCTTTACTGTCCTCTCTACCAGAGATATCACAAGGTTTCTGAGACCAGGCATCTCCCTCTCTCTTACATCTGCTAAGGAAATTCAGTGAATATAGTAAATCTCCTGTCATTTGTGTTCTCATTACTATGTGGACTATAATTGGTAGGAATTCCCTAGGATATCCTGCATCCTTGTGACATATTTTGCCTTTAACCCAGGAGACAAATTACTAAAATGGTTCCATTTCTTTCAATTCAGGACACAGATGTCTTGGCACAGGATTTGCACTGAAGAATCACAGCTCACTATTACTGGTCTTTTCCTTCCTCTCACTGCTAGTCTGCTCATGGCCAAGAGCTGGATTGTCACAGGCTTTATAAGCTTCTTTTCTTAACCTGGCTGCTTAAGGAAATGAGACATTTGCAATGTATGGGAGAACAGTGAGCTAAAATAGTGCCATTGCAGGGGATTATCGGTCATAAATTGTGAGATATTTTAGGTGGCAGTGGACAGCTGATGAGCCAGCAAGCTCAGAGCATGCTACCTGTAATCAGGGATCTGATTAACATCTGTAAATACATGAGGGCTGGGCATCGAGAAGGCAGGGACAGCCTCTTTTCACTTGTGCCCTGCGATAGGATGCGGGGCAATGGATTCAAGCTTGAGTACAGGAAGTTCCACGTGAGGAAGAACTTGGCTGTAATAGCTGCAGAGCACTGGAATAGACTCCCCAGAGAGGTTGTGGAGTCTCCTTCGATGATCTTTGGAGGTCCCTTCCAACCCCTACCATTCTGTGATTCTGTGATACTGGTGCCTCTTGTAAAACTGGGAGCACCACGATGGCCCTCAATGAGACCGAGGTGGACAAACACATAGCAAATAAAGGTTGAGGCATTTTAATACTCTTGGAACAGCTTCTTTTATTGCCTTACACTATCCTTTGAAGAACATACTGATTATTAATTTAAAGCTAAAGTCAGGTTTCATGTTTGTATAACTTTTCTATTTAGAGGATTGCAATGTACTATATGAGCACTGGATTATTTTCACACACACCCCTTCTGAAATGAAGTACTCACTGTATTAGTAAGCAAACCAGGTAAACTGACTTTGTTTATCTAAAGTACAGCCCAAACATCTTCTTAGTGGATCTTATTCACCAATATCTTTTAAATACACCTATGTACAAGTAATACATATGGAAAAGAAAATAACAGTAAATGTGTCATCTATGTAAAATACTCAGACAATGAACTATGAAAAATATTAGGATTCTTCACTGTTGATTAAAAATGATACTACTTGGTTTCATATATATATATATAAAAGATATTAATCCTGAAAAGAGCAAGTATGAAGAATAATAATAAATTTGGAATGTTTTCAAACATACTGATTTTCTCAGTGTTTCAGAGGACACATTTTTGTTTAATCATATTTCTGGGCTGTTGCCAGGCTGTCATTATTCCCTAGAGCTGAACCTCTGGACATCAGAGGTTCTCCCCTGGAGCTGCATCTATAGACATTAAAGAGTCAGAGTTGATACATACCTTAAGCTAGGAGAGATGGGGGACCTGGGTCTAATTATAGCTTATGGCCATTTAAGGTTCTTTAAGCTTAATGCAGAATCCTTGATACAAATGAAAATCAGGTCCTCAGTCACTTCAAATGTATTCACAAAAAAGGTTAAAATTCTGCTTCACTTCCTCTTCTTATCAAAGTCTTGGAAAAAAAGCCTTGTCACAGCCACTGAGGCACTGCATGTTTGATCTGAAGTCTGCTGTTTATAAAGGGTGATTCATTTTTCCACATTAAGAGCAAAATAGCAGGAGATCTGTGTCTCACTCTTACACACACACCTGCTAGCAACAGCGAAGCTCACTTTGCAAAACAAAATGGGATTTCTGGGTTTTAACTGTAGAACTTGCAGGACTCAATTCCTTTGGCCTTGTCTTAAATGAAGAGAGAGAAATTATTTCCCCATGAGACTTCAATCTTTGCCAAGGCCATGGGTCACTTGATCGTATCCAGAAGTTTACTCTAAACTTAGCTGGTGATGTGTCGACGTGACGAGGTTTCAGCACGTGATACTTCTTAGGGACTGATGCTGATTCCCATGATTTTTTTTAATTCAGGTGGGGAATAGGAGTGTATAAAATCCTGACACAATTCTCAGGTTTTATTACTCCATGTTTTTTTTCAGAAATGCAAGCAGGACCTTTGATTTCTCACTTCTATCTGTAGGCTGTAGACTTATTCAAGGGAATGAGAAATAAAACTGCCATGTAGATGCACTGCAGTGAAAAAAAAAGTACTACAAATTAAATGTGGAGTGAGTGATTATGATAAAACCTCTTGATAATATGCCTGGCCACCGTGGGACAAGAGGTCATGCCTCACGTGCCAAGAATGACAGCGTGATGCTACAGGGGTTTGAGAACCAGTTGGAAAGTCAGTTCTCTAGTTCAGTGACCTCACTTCAGTGGGAACTGTATAAACACAGAAGTCAACCGAGTAAATTTAGATGTATTTATAACTCTCTTGTGTAGTGAAGTACACAAAAAAAACAAGGGATGTAGAAATTACAGATTGCTAGTAATGGTAAAAGAAAACAACAACAAACACAACTTTAAATGTATATAATACAGAGCAGACAAGAGAAAAACCCAGCCCTTCTAGGGAAGACTGCCAATTGCTTGGTGACTCTTGGCTTTTCCACACCAGGGTCCTTTTTCTTTCTGGTTTGCCTCTAAGAGGTGCCTCCATCTTATTTAACGGTCTGGGCAGAACAGGTTGGCTGGGGTCCTCTGAGAAACTTGCAATAATATTATGGCTTCCTCTCCTCAGTGCCTAACTGGAAAAGGAGAATATAGTTTTCATGCTCACTGGGTATCATACGGAGAAAGTATTCAAATTATTTCTTTAAAATGAAAGGAAAGAAATACTAAGAACTGCCTTAAGAGGTATTAAAGAACTACTTTAAATTTCTTGAGGTTAAAATGAAAATTCTTCTCGGTCCAGTTTCCCACAGATCACATTCCCATACATTTTGCAGAGACCTATAGGATGACATAAAAGAAGTCAGGAAGCAACACAGGAAATTGCAATTTTCATTGAAACCATCAATCTATCTTGTGATTCAAAAGCAATTCTCTCACTCAGCCCTGCTAGGCAGTGCTGCATGTCTGCTACCTTTGCCCTCCCAGTGCATCCTGTGCAAACTCTATCCTGGGACAATCATCTACAAGATGTGAAGACCCAAAGTGCAAGTCGTCTGTGTTATGAAACTGAAACGCAGGGATATTGCAAAAACACACACAAATTAAGATTTTTTTATGGGAATGTGTAATGAACCCCATCTAGAAAACCAGTACCAGGCCCTTGCCACAGATCAAGTGTCTGTGCAGGGTTCCTGCTCTAGTCACTGCCTTGCAAGGTCTCTCTGTGAGCTGTAATCTTCATCCAAAGGTTTATTTTTATGAAGTGTGTCTTCATCATCAACTTAACAGTTTCATGAACTCAAAATTTTAAGCAAAAAAGATGGAATCCTTCAGTCTCTGAAGCACAGCATCCCCTATTGCTGTGCAGCACTTCTAGAGGAAGATAGACAGTGGCATTTCCTGGCTTGCAGTTACAAGGGGCACTCAATGCTTTCTTTAGGAAAAAAGGCCATATTTGACTATTTTCAGTCTTCTCGTATTTGTCCCTCTTTTCAGGCTTTATTGACAGTGCTACAGGAAGTTTTGCAGCAAATACCTTTTATCCCTTAGGATGTGTAGCAGCTGGGCTGGCTGATGGACTTACAGCTCTGCACATTTTTCAAATGTTTCCTTAACTGCTTTTTAGGAATAGCTTTTTTTATTTCTAGCTTCTAATTTGTCCAACCTTTATGGAAATTGCTTTCAAATAAACAGAAAAAAGTCTCTTCACTACTTCTGAATCACTTGTTTCTGTCCTTCCCACTTAATCTTGTGCTTGTTTTCAGTTTCCCTTCCTTTATTCTGTTTGTGCAAGCTTATTTTTCTCATATTTTTAAGTATAATTTTATTCTTCCCATCCTCCTATTTGTAAAAATATTTTTATTCACCTACTTATATCTCTTACCTTTCCATTTAAAAAAAAAATCTGCTTTTTTTTTTCCCCTTCACATTGTTATAGTTCTTTGTAAAGGTTTTTTAGTCCACAGCATTAGTAAAAATATTTTGTGATGGTGAGAGAAGTGAGTTTGCTTCTTCCTGCTTGCAGGCCTGCAGGCTTCCTCTCAGTCATGCAGGTTTCCTTGGCTTCTCGTTAAGAAAAACAAAACAACAAAAAAAAAAGAGACAAGAACTATGTGTTCTTGGCTTGTCACAGTATTTTACTACCTTGAAGGACAGAGATCAACTTGTTGAGCATAAAATGAAAACTTTAGAACAAGCAGCTTGGGTTTTGTTGTTTGTTTTGGGTTTTTTAAAATAATTTTTATTTGGCATCACCAGTCAAGCCTTTCATGTTGTTGGAATCTGTTGCTGTCTTTGAAAAATCAGTCATCCTAAGCTGGTACAAAATCACTTCAGAGATTTTTCTTACTCTATGATTTCTTAGAAGCTTTTGAAAGTGTCACCTCAAAAGAAGGATAATAAATACTTAAAATATGTTCCTACTCACTTCTATGAAGCAATAATAATGGATATAAATCCTGGCCTTCCACATATAGCAACACAAAAGCTGTGCTGAAAGAATTCTAAGAGGTTGAGAAGTCACATCCTGAGCAGCTAGGAAATGCCAAGCAGCATTATTATGATGCAGTTCTTAGTTATCTATGTGCACCATTTAAAAAGAAAAAAAAAAAAGGAAAGGAAAACAGAACAAAAGGTTCAGTAAGTGATGAATTACTGTGTATCTGCTGTCTCTTTATGGCTAGGTGGGTGACCCACCACACAGACCTCTGCTGCTTTGGCTACCGGGCTGACCACTAGTGATGGATTCTCCTATTTTGTGCAAAGGAAATTGTATGGGTTTGACTTCTATAAAATGATAAAAACATAGAAACATTAAGGTGGGAAATGACCTTCAAGATCATCAAGTCCAACCTTCTACTAAATATTATAGGACCACTAAACCATGTCCTGAAGTTCCACGTCGTGACATTTGTTGTTTTGCAAATACATGTTATTGTTAGGTGAAATATGAAAGTTAAGCATCTTGGATCCATTCCAGGACTTAGAGTGGGATGTGTTCTTGTATGCAAGACTGTTCAGCTTGTTATCCCTATATTTGATCCTTCCTCCTTCTACCTACTTCTACGAGTCTATCTTCTCCCACTTCAGCAGATTGAAGTTCATCATTTACTTCACTTATGGACCTCTGCCCAGTCTCACTCGTCTTGTGCAGTCAGATTTAAGATCAAAATTGTTATCTGAAAACCTCCATTCGGCCATCCCTTAACACTGGAAGTACTTGAACTCTGAAGAGCTGGGATTCATCTAGTTGAGGTAACTGCCATAGGCTCCTCTTACAGTCAGAGGAAAAGAAACTGCAATTTACAGGGCACCGTTGACCCATTTGAGACTTTAGGAGATAAATTGCTGCCCAGACTTATCTAACACATTGTCTTAACAATGAATTTTATGCAAAGGTGTTTCTCAGTAACACACTAACTGCCATTCTAACTGCTGGCAGCACTTGTTTCAGATTTTGTTCTCATTTTTTTTTCCCGAGCTGTATCTTTTTAGATCTGCTCAGTTTCTTGGATTTTTTTTTTCCTATTTATTTTACTTGCTTGTTCTGCTTAGTTGATCTGGATCTTGGCTTCTTTATTATCTTAATTGGCATTTCTGGTCTTTTCTTCCAAGAGCAGTGTTTCAGCATTTAAAGGTTTGACAGGTTAATGATGACAAAAAGGAATATACTTAAACCTCATTATATTTTTCAACTTCAAAGAGTTTTCCTCATATTTATTAATGGATCTTCACAATATTTAAGACTGAATTATCACCACTGTTTCAAAGCTAGAGACAAGGTGCAGACATTAAAACTTAACCTTCTTCTATATTTAACAGGTACAAATAGCCAGCGGGAGGCCTGTGGGAAGCAGGAGAGGTCTGGTACCTTGAGATTTTTCAAAGCCTGTGTTTGGTGTTGTCCAACTTCACCTCACTCCTCGAATCCGTGTCCTGCTGTACTCAATTTAAATACCTTAATCAACTTTAAAAAAAACCAGTATTCTCACAGGCTGCTCTTGTACTCCAAACTCCATTGCTTCCAAGAAAACCTCATTCACATCCCCCTGTAAAATCGAATTGAGATCACTGATACACTTTGGCATAAAATATTCAAACAGTGCTCCTAAATATCATAACCTAGGATGTTGAGGTGCTACTCCACACAAAACCTTCTCTTCCACAAGTTGCAAAGCATGATTTTTCCCAGTATTAAAACTTGATATTGCAGATTGACATTAATTACTGCTGCTACAAAGTTTCTGCAGTTTATTGTGCGTGAGGGTGGAGGAAAATTCATATACTATTAGAAATAACTGATCTTTTCTGTGAATACTGAAAACAGCCTGTAAGAGGAAGTTGTATCATCATCAGACCTCTTTTCTTTTTCACCAGCAACAGATAAATCCATCGTAGTATTTTATTATATATTTTGAAATGAAAACTAACAGCTAGGAAAGGTGCAAACACATTTGCACATCAGAATTAATACTCTGTGTCTCTCTAAGTGGCATGCAATATATCAAGCACCATCGTATGCTAATTATGCCTCATTTGTGGTTCTGAGACACAGTACACACTGAACATAGTAATGGGTTTGCTTAAGCCACAGTTAGGACTTGTATGACTTCAAGAGGAATCGTAATTATTTAAGTTCAGTTGGAGGATTCACCTTCAAATAAATTGTATTTTGTAGGCTCTGTAACTGCATTTTAGTAGGCACAAAAAAGGTGAAGAATAAGTATCTTTATTTTTAGATTTTAGTTCCTGCTAAAAATTCATATGGCTTTTAAGTGAAGTATTCTGAGCACAGGAACCGTTACTTCAGATCCAGAGCCTCCAAGTGGAGTCCAAAAGGACTCTGAGCAGCCTGCCCGTTTTATCCATTCACATTTCATTTGCCAAGATGAAGTGACTGTATTCATAACACTGCATTTATGTTCAGAATAATTCACATAGATCTTCATGATATCCATGCTAGAAAAGAGCCTAAACTCTTCAAATCTTTTTACTGTTGGGCTCCACTGGAGAAAGAGTTTGCAGGGCCAAAGACTGAGGATATCTGCTTCCTTAGCTGTTGCTTTGCAGTGAGCTGCAGAAACAGATTTTCAGAAAACTGCACATATATTTTAAACATATTTCAAATTGTTAGCACACTGTGCAAACCTACGCAGTTCAAATTTCAGCCTCAGGTAAAGAAATGAGGATATTTGGAAGGCATTCCATATTTTTGTATCTTCTCCCACGGGTTTTTTTGACATATTTGGTGCTTTTGGGCTTTATACCACAGCAGCAGCATGATTCTAAGCACACGATAGCAAAAGACATCAGAATTAAATGCTTAGCCTAAGCCCATTTTTCCCTTCTCCCTTGCTCCCACTTCCCAGGAGCTGTGCCAATGTGGCTTCACTGGATTCTTAGTTCCAGCAGTGGCTGGGGTGTCCCTGTCATCCTTCATCCAGCAAAGGACTACGGGACAAGAGAACAGGTGGGCTGAGTGTGGGTTTGCAGGGGATGAGGGTGTCCTGGCAGACCACGTGCCAGAGAGGAGGTTGTGAAGATGGAGAGGGTCCTGCACCACAGGATGACACTGCAAAAGGAGGTGACCCCAGTGCCCGATTATCTTTAAAGTCGTAGAGGAAGAAGTCCTCTTCTTCCCCAAGAAGATCATCTCTGTTGAAGAACAGAGCATAGAATCATAGAATCCTAGA